>SGPM01000101.1:12905-80866 GCA_004802725.1 Antrodiella citrinella | reverse complement strand
ACAAAAAAGGCAACACCGGCGACGTCGCGCGCCAAAGAAGAGTCGCAAGCCTCCATCGCCCAGCTCGTTGGGTACTCCGCCGGCATAGGCCTCCTGACGCTCAGCCACTCCCCCGCGTACCTCTACAGCATCTTCTTCCTGGCTGTGCCCGTCAGTCTGGGGGTGACGGCGTGGATGTTGCGGTTGACGAAGTTCGAGCTGTTGACGCTGCCGAGGTTGGGTGTCGTTGCGGGTGGCTTTGTGCAAAGTCGGAAAGGGAAGGAAGAAGGAGGAGAGGGTGGAAAGGAGCAAGAGAGGAGAGGGGTGAAGACCCTGGCAGAGGTGGATGAGGAGAGGAGTACGGGGTTGTTTGGAGAGTTCTACAAAAAGAAGCAGGATAAGTTCCTCGTTCTTGCGCCGAGAGTCGAGGATATCCTCAAGGCGAACGCAGCGAGGGATGTGGATATGGACAGGTGGGATACGTGTGTGGATGCTTTCCATGTCAGTTCTAGTTTCTACGACATTGCTTCACTGAGAGAACTTACTGACGAATCGTTGTTACGTAGAACGAGAAATACCTACTCTACCCAACGTACTCCCGCCGGTCGCACAAACCATGGATCAACATCTTCTACGACCAGTCCGCATCCACGGAAGACATGATCCGCTCCATCTTGCACGCCTCCCGTCTCCGTCACGACCTCATCCAAGCCTCGCCCTCACCCTCTTCACCCTCACTAAACCCTGCAACACCCGCGCATGACCACGACCACGACCTGAAGAATATGCTGCGCGACACCACGCGCTGGTCACACGACCACTTCCCCGCATTCAAGCAGCAGCTGGACGAGGCTGGATGGCGGACGGACGAGATCTGTTTCGCGGACCACGGGCGGAGAGTCTCGTGGCGCAGGTCGGATTCGCACCAGAGCTAACCTCCACCACCCACCTCTCCCTTCTGTCTCGTCCCCTCCATCTCATCATATCTATTCATCATCATCTCCCCCCTACTCATCATCATCACCTCCCTCGCATGCACTGATCGCATCTAGACTCGAATGCAAACCATCATTAAAATTAAAGCAGTCTTTATCTACACCTACTAATACCCTGCTGGACAACACCCTTTCTAGAGAAGAAGAGTGGATTGAGTCTTTATAGGTCTACTTACGCGTACATAGTATTATACTCCGTGTTGCATTACTGTTTTCCTGTTCATCCCCTGCTCCGTTGAATATCGAATGTCGAATGTGAATGTCTTCTTGGGTTGTTTCTGTATGAGGAGATGGTCCAGAGTGGTGCGAGTGAGAGATGCGAAATAAAAATGAGTGTGAAGAAGTATCATGTATGAGATGGGTATAAATGTGAGAGGGGTGAGTGAGTGCGGGGGTATAAGTAGAGGGGAATCCGAGTCCGAAGGAATGTCGAACGTAGTATAGTATATCCCAGATCCAAAATCCAGAGAAGCTACGAACCTCGCGTCAGTACGAAATCGAGCACCCACAAAAGCAGGAATCGCACTCACCAAAACGTCGACAAAACACAAAACACAAAACGAGCACGAAGCCACTGGTCATGACGGCAGCGGCCACGGCTGCACCTCAAAGAACCTCCCGAGGTCCTTCCACGTCTGTTGCCTCTGCTGATCATACGCCCTCATCAGATCCTCCACACACGGCTTACACAACGGCGTCGCCCGCGCCTCCGCATAGCTCTTCAACCAATGCGTCGCCTCCACCAGCGCATTCGGGTTCGCCAAGTTCTCATACCACAGCTCCTGCACCAGCTCCCTCTTCACGTCCACGCACTGCAACGCAGATGCGCACGCGGGGCTCGCGACGGGGAAGAACAGCGGCTGCAGGCTCCGCACGTCCGCCTTCGTGAGGAGCGTCCGCCCCTTGATGCACACCTTCAAGTCGTGCGCGCTGAGGCGGGCGAGCGCCGGGGACGCACGCGTCCTCGACGCCGTCGACGAGCTCGTCGTAGTCGAGCTGCGCGCACAGGTAGAACGCGGGCGGGAGGAGGAAGTCGAGGTCGAACGCGCGCGCGAGGTTCACGACCCCGATCGCGTCCTTCTTCGTCAGGGAGATGTGCTCGGCGAGGACGAACCCTGGGTCCTGCAGGTATACGTTCCGCGCGGGGAAGGTGTGTAAGGTGGAGGGGAAGCAGAGGCGGAGGCGCGAGATGGCTTCTTCGCGGACGTGGTCGACTTGGTATTTCGTGCCCATCCGGAGCATGGCGGAGACGTCGGGGAAGGTGAGCAGGTGTTCGGACTTGAAGTACCTGTGTGCGAAACATTCCGTCAGTCAGTTGCTCCGATACCTATGTCCATCACACAGAACTACTCACTTATGCGCCTCATACAACGTCCCCAGAAGCACACCCAAATCCCGCCTCGAATCCGCAAGGTGCACGACCGGGCACCCATCAATCTGCTCAAACTCCTCGGGCTGCGGGATGAGGAACATATCCCTGAACACCACAGAATGGTGACTCAGGATCCCCCGATGCACTCTGCACATCATCTGAGTCCGAGGTTGCGTTTGCGTTTGTGAGGAGAACGAAGACACAGACGAAGAGGAGGAAGAGGAGGAAGAATAAACGGGCTCCTCAAGCTGCGGAATAAGCACCACATTCCCGTCCTCAAACCACCACGGCTGCAACGCCGCCGCCCCCGCACTGGACGTCGACAACGACGACAACGATGCGTCGGAGGGTAGAGAGTCGGGAGACGGGAGGGTGCGCGTGTCGGCGTCGGGTCCGTCCATCTTCGTGCTGGCAAGTGAGAGTGTGTGTTTGGGGTGTGCTGTGCGTTGTGGCGAGTAAACGGTGGCGACCCTGCACCGTCGGACCTGCATCGGACCGCCGGCTAACTGTAATATTATGGGCGCTTCAATAATGGGCAGTCGCGAGGAGCAACTCGGTCGTGTGCCATGTAGCCATCACAGAGAGTGCATTATAGCTGTTATGCTCTAAGTAGGAATACTACACAGACGGAGAGAGAGAGAAAGAGAGAGTAGGGTATAGAGATGTAGTACAAGGGGTGTTGTGGGGTGTCGTGGTCGTGCAATAAGTCAGGAAACGGGATGATGATGTTGAAAGGACGAGAGACGAAAGATGCATGCTGCGAGAACGAATGTGAACGAGAGAGAACTCCTCCCCTACGAATTACAAAAGTGAACATGGAATGCAAAGCGAACGGTGGTGGTGGTTGGGGTATGAAGCAAACGGGATGACGGATATTGGACACTGAGCACAAACGAAAAGAAACTAGAAATCCAAGAACGCCATCTCACTCAACCGCCGACTCTCATCATCCACAATATGCTTCGTCGACATCAGAATACTCCCACGATTATGTATCGTCGGGCTCAGAGGCTGCCTCGGCCTCAGTCCCTGCTGCTGCGAGGACCGCGACCCAGGCATCTCGTTCGCTGGTTGGGGCGAAGTAGCACGTAAGGCAGGGCTGAGGGAGGGCGAGGGCGGGAGGTGCGCGAAGTCGGGTTTCCCAGACGTGTTCACCACCAGCGTAGACTTGGGACGCAATTTAGATGTGAACGTCCCTGTGACACTCCGTCGGAGGTTCGACATTGAGCGCATGGGTTTCGGCGACAGGATGCGTGGTGACTACACAAACGAAGCAAAATCAGTTGACTGTATGCGCATATACCGACGAAGAAAAGCGTACCTCGCTATCAGCTGGCCCACTACTTCCCCTCCCAAACAGCCCAAACGTGATGCTCTTCCTCCTCTCCCGCGACACGACCGGATCCGTAACGTGTCTCATCGGTCTTGCCCTCGGCGTCGTCCCCAACATCCCAACCTCCTTCTCCGTCACCTCCTCCGCAGTCCCATACTCGCTCACACTCCCCTCCGGCCCCTCCACAATAACCTCCGCCACAGGCTTCTGCGCCTCACCCCGTACACTCTGGCCCTTCGGCCCAACGTCACCCAACCCCAACCCCCTAGCGAAACTCATCGTGCCCGTCCCAGTCGGCGTCGGCGGCACCTCCGACGCCGTGATACTCGACGCCGTCGTTCGCGTAGGCGAGAGCGCAGGGACTCGGCTGCTCCCCCCGCTGCTCGTGCTCGCGCTGGGTGCTAAAGAGATCGCACCGCGAGTGGACGGGCCAGTCATGCTCCGGCCTCGGGACGCGTGATGGAGATCGTCAGCGTTGGGCTGCGTGGCGATCGGGGCTCTTCGAATGGCGGTGAGGGAAGGGCGAGGGGAATGGCAGTGGGAGGGACCGAGAGAGAGGTGGAGAAGGTGAGGGCGGTCCCAGTCAGAGCGATAGGACTGGGTTTTGACTTTGACGGTGATGGAGACTTGAGAGTGGATTGGGCGGAAGAGGAAGGATCGTCTTCGACGATCATATGCAGCGTATTTGATCCAGACGCAGTGGGCGGAGACTGAGGACGAGAAGCAGGAGGAGATACCGACAGCCACGGTGACGATGGCGCCGTGGCATACTCGTTCGGCGACGGCTCTGCCGGACTCATGAGCCACCTCGCCACTTTCTCGACAGCCTCCGGCGTTGGACTCCTCGGTTCATCGTCGAGCGGAGGGATCAGGGAGTCCGGCAGGGGCACTTCGTGGGGTGCCACCATAGACGTCGTACTCCCAATCGAAGTACGAGTCTTGCTGTCGTTGTTGTTGTTGTTGTTGTTGTTGTTGTTGCTGCTGCTGCCGTCCAATTCCTCTTGGTGCTGGGGGGACAGCGGTGAGATATCGATCGTAATCGGAATTGGGGACGGCAGCGTGGGACTGTGAGCTTCCACGAAAGTCCCAAGCCGTGGAGACTGTTGAATACCTATTACCATACTGTTGTCGGTAGCAGCGAGTGCAAACGCACGTTCACTTGCAGATATGCTGCCCTTATTCCGTTGGTGTTGCAGCGCCTGGTCTTCTTCCTGTTGCGTCGGCTCGTCCTGCTCGTCCGTCGGGGAAGGGGAGGAAGAGATTTGCGTAGCGATGGCAGACGCCTGGCTATTCTTGAGCAACCAGGCTTCGCGAATCCGAGTCGCCTCGCTCTCCACCTCTTCGTCCCCGTTGCTCCGTCGGGGCTCTTGCACGACCACAGAGCGCCGATTGTCGATCACCGCTTCCTGCTCGCTCAGGGGAAGCATGTACCCATGCTCATCCCTGTACGCCCTCGGCACAGCAGGCAAAAGGCCTCGTTCACGTAACGCCTGTTGCCGGAGTTCGGGAGACGAGAAAGAATTCACGGCAACAGGTGTGTGCGCCTTGGGTATGGAGGGTAGCGTTGGTAGCTTCATCGTCGACTTCTTGCGCTTGCCACCATCAGTGGCATCCGCTGGGGGATTACGAGATGACGACGCGGTTGGTTGCCCAGCATTGTTGGATGTTGATGGCGAGCGGATGCGCGTTGTGAAGCGTTTGAAAATCCCTTTGCTGGGCTGGGTAGCTTCTTGTTCAGGCGTCTCGTTGGCTTCGATCGGGAGAGGTGGTAGTGCCGAATCTTTACCCATGATTATGCGAGTGGTAGGTAGCGTATGGGATCTATAATTTGGGCGTTAGTCTATGTGGCAAAGAAAAATCGAAAACATGGTAATCAACAAAAATTCACGGTGGGATTCCGTGAAACATTGAGCATTATAACAGCAGGAATAATATGGGCAGGAATGCGCCACATCGTAGTCGACACAGAGGGGTCGAAAGGAAAATGATAAGGTTTCCAAATTACTCACCTCAGAGGCGACGGTGGACGATCGATAGAATTTGGCTCCGGAGCAGTGTTCTATGGAGGGGGTTGGTCAGACAGGTTCCGCGACGCGATCGAGGCTGCAGACTTACCTGTACGTTCGGCGTATGTAACCTGCTATGTCGTTTGTTGGCGATTATGCTCGACCTTCGATGAGTCGAATGACGGCGGGTACTGGTGGAGCGGACGACGATGGACTTCCTGGGTCCGACGAAGAACGTAAATTTAGCACGGCGAGCACTAGTAGACAAGCGAGTCAGTGCCGGTGAACGTGACGAACTTTCGTCCATGCTGAGAAAGTTCATGGAGACGTACGGAGGGTGGAAAGCGTGTTTGAAGTTGAACCTGTTTATAATGCTCGGGGCTGAGGAAGTAAGGAGCCCAATGAGCACTGATTGTTCTCAGGACGTGACAGAGGAAGTCAAATGGTATGTTTGGGGCGTGGCAGGTGTCCTGGAGGGGGAGAATGCAGTGGCAAAGAGGGAGGAGAGGAAAGGCGAGCCATTGATGCGGCGGATGTGCGTTATAAAGAAGCAGCACAGCGAGACGAAGCATCTCTGAAGAGCAGCGTGACCCAGCTCGACACTCTCAAGATCGCCAGATTCGGACCTTTTCCCTTCCACTCGCTTGGCCCCCGGCTCTCCACTGACACCCGCCGGCTACTATACCCTCATCCTCGTCGTCGCGCTCGACCTCCTTGCGCTCTTGCAGACCTGCGATGCGAAGATCGTCAGTGACGACTGTATATCCGAAGCAAGCCCCCCCCAGCTGCCAGGCGGAACTGGTGGTCGCAAAGAGGTCCGGAGCTCCTTCCGCTATTGACCCGGAAGGGCGGGATGAGGTCGTAGCCTGAGCCTTTGTGGCGACCCGGCGTTTGCCAGCTCACAGAAATAGAAGTCACCACGCTTCTCTCGCCGTGTGAACGGCTAGGAGTCTGGACATGCAAAACATACGAAAGAAATAACGAATAGGTTTCCACGTCTTGTTCTTGCGTCTTGTGTCCTGGAGGTGGTGAGAGTCGAGAGCAAAACCTGATTTCATCTGAATCCCATCGGAAATCTAGGCGCTGCCCTCTCTTGTGACCCCTCCTTCCCCACATCCCCATAACGAGCCTCCACTTGCCCACTACTCAGTTCAGATTCATCACAAGTCCATATGACCTCCCCTTTCCGCCACAGCGCAAGGACCTAGGTTCAGTTCTTGATATGAGGTCCCTTGTTGTAACAGATGCCATTATGTACGAGTCAGCCAGATGCGAGCTACCGCGCGGTACTGTCACCCGCCCAGAAAATTCATTCCAAACCATCATTTCGAAGTCCTGCACCATCATTCGACGCCTTATTTGCCCAGGGGGGGTTCGGAAGAGAAGAAAGAGTATGGCTACGACCCACATGGAGGGACGCATTTGGCGAAATGCAGAGGGCAGTATCATCTTATGTTATTCATGTTACTGTCCCTTGCGTAGTCATTGTTACGCCAATGTTGCCGACCCACATTGCAGGTGAAAGTCGCGTCGACGCGAGGTTCGGACGGTGCTCGGACGCCTGTCAGGACACGACTGAACCCTTTCTCCACCTAGACTCGCCCACATCTCTACTCCCTGGATCGTCTAACGGCCTCTCCATGCATATCACAGCAGGAAGGTACCACAGCATCCGCAACGTTCCTCGCGTCCGCTCATAGCCTCACCACGACAAGACAAAGTGCGGATATGTCGATCATAAACGTATTCCGGATCCCTGACGTGGGATCTGCGTATCAGAGTGACGGGATGACAACCTGCACTGAGCTCGAATTCGAACTTCGAAGATGCTTTTTCGTCTGCGCTCTGGAAGCAAAGGCTGGCCAGACCCCGTGTCCGGATCCGCCCTTTGCTTCTCGTTATGCGTGTCTACCTATCATCGCCGCCGCGGCTGGAAGCCTGAGGATAACAGAGGTCTTCTTAGATACGGTACGCACAGCATGTTCATCCGCCCGTCCTCCAGCAGATATCACCTTCTTCATTCACATTAGGATCGCAGGCTGCTACCGTGCTGCCATATAAGCACACGAACTTGCACCAACACGCCAAGCCAAAGACCAATGGCGCCAACATGTTGACATGCGCAGATCGCAATGTCTTCGAATTCTCATACGCACACACGTGAATGTGAATGCACGTGCGCGGACCCTACTATGCATTACCAGGACTAGACTGTCGAGATCTGGACAACGGACTCCACTGTGCACAGAATAATAGCAAGTGCAATACGACGTGTCAAGCGCATAGCGAGTAAGCAAATGTACAGTGCGAAGAGGACACACTCGACTTTTGAGAACGCAATGCCACCTCCAGTTTGTGAATGCGTACGATGCTCAAGGACTGCCCCGCCGGCCTTTGCAGGTCGTTTTTCCATTGCGCGAACGGTTCAAACGATGTTGCTATTCCAGGTTCCGCGAACCCTCTGTAACTACCAGCTGCGACATTCAGCTCGCTCCGTCCTCAGACTGAGACCTCACTGGAGAACCCTGCTGCATCAAGCGTCACTGGCCCTTGCGACTCGAATCCTGATGTTTGAATAGGACTATCAAGGAATTAGACTGGTGGTTTGTACAGTTTACAGTGAGACGGTTGCAGCTAGGGTTAGACCGCTTGATATGGCGAAGCTACCGCTTTATAGCCGTGCCCGAGTCATCTCTAGGAGAGAGCATATACGGCGGAGAGAATGAAGGCAAGAGTCACGGTGCTCCCGAGCGAGCCGTGTATGTCTTTCTGTACAGTACATTGGAAGTTGTCATTGCATTTGGTTCACGGGTCAACGTGCATCCACTGGAAGCCTAGCAGATATGTTCGGTTCAGTACCCATTCACAACTAGCGATGGAAGAAAACCCACCGTGCATGATATCATGGGTCTCGACAGATGCAGGATCTATCAAGCTCTGCATAGAACTCAGAAACTCTTGTTCCATAGGCAAAGGCGCACTTGAATAGTCGTAGTCATGGAACGGTGGAGTCGGAGGCAACTGCCAGTGCTCATCCTGTTCGCCTCCCGTGGTACCCTGTCTCTGTTCGTCTACCTGGGACGCTTGTAATGGAGAGGGACTTGCACTGACTGGGTTCGAGCCTACGAATCGCTCTATAAAAGACCCGTCGTCTAGCTTAGCACGTTTGGGAGTTGGAGCCTCCGACTCAGCGTCCCCTTTCGGCCCCTCGTTATGATCATAATCAACACTGGCTGTGGATGTCGCCAACAAACTTGTGAGGAATCTGGCATACAGCATGGGACAATGGCGGTCGTCCGCTGCGATTTCTTGCATTACGCTGATGAGGCGACCAATCAACTCTCGGATCTCAATACGGGAGTCTCTGGTAACCAAGGGAGCATATTGGGGTTGTAGCAACTACAATAAACCGTCAGAACTATATCCACGGATAATTTCACACAATTTGCTGACCTTTATCAAGAAAGTGCTTGCGAAAGTCACGAAGATACTCTGTGAGTCTGGACCGTGACGCACGTAGATTTCTGCGTACACGGTAAGCTATTGCAACGTTATACGCGCAAAAGTACATACTGTGTTCGACTGTTGCAATCTCGTCCATATAAGCATACAAAACGTCTTTTGCAGCTCGAGTGCACTGTCAGCTCGAATGTTAGTAATCAGACGAACAAAGGACAACATCACTAGTATTCACCCGCCATAGCATGCTTTCGGAGGCACCGGTACCGTGAGTTCTTTGGGCGAAACCATACTGGAATCCGAAGGAAAGCGTCGTCAGGCGCGCGTAGCTGTACGTCAAGCGGAGTAGACCATTGCGGAATTTATATTGTGCGTCCTTGGAGACATTCTGACGTGTCAGGATACTAGTCCATGTCTCCCATAAGCGGGCCAAAGCGTCGTCGGTATCACTTGCGACGTGAGCAATGTCCAAATTCTAAAGTAAGCGTGATTTCAGTCATTTCTGATACGTGACCGGCATGTAGCTATTCGATCATACTTCATTTAAGCCTGTCGGATTGTTCGAGTTACTATGGACCTTCGACCAGAAGTCGGCGAGAACCCTGAGGCCTGCGTTGTGGGCAGCGACGTGGACATCGAAACCCGTATTGTACGGAGAGTTGTTCCACCATTTGTCAGAGTGGACAGCGAGGTAGTTGGTATTGCTAATGGCGGGGGGCTTGCCGTATAGGGATCCTATGGAGCGATCAAAGTTGAAAACAGCGAGCCAAGTACGAGTACGGTTGAGCAGTTCACGCGCGTGCTGCTCGTTCTTGGGCTTCATAGAGTTGGGTTCATCGAGACCTAAAGACATGGCGATCCTGTGGACGATATATCAGATGCTAAGATATTACGAGTTCTCGGGGACGCGGATTCGAACAGGTAGCCATACGTGAAGATGATAAGCTTACCGGATAGCTAATCCTAGATAGATCCATGTTCGTCCTTCCCGCCACCGGTGGCATGGAACCGGGTATAGCATCAGTAATGTGTAAGCTTGAACTGTTTCGACATTGTGTCTTCCATCAATCAATGCAGTACCAGCGGCCAATTGTGCATAATGCATAGCCTGTTGATACAGAGCCGGCCGGACAGTATAAAACCTGGAGGCCACCGCACATACTGATCACCGTAAGAGGGACCGGTATTTGTGCACAAAAAGTATGCTACTTACCAACTGTGAAGAGAAAAGGACTTCTCCAATATGTGGCTTGTGGAGTGTACAGCTCAGGGTCCAGTAAGTTAGTCGACAAGTTCATGTAATTCCAGTAGCTAGAGGAAACCAGAGGTCAGCCAATACATATATCCTAGCATTGAAAACGGAGTACCAACATAGTGAACAGACTTTCGACTTCATTCGGTGTTACTATGCCATTCGAAAGGAGGAGGTGCTGATCCCCTTCATTACGGTTTAGAAGACGCTTCGGGAAAACTATTCGATGTTGAGCCACCAAAACCTAGCACAAAGGTTCAAAGGACTCACGATGCTCGACCCACTCGTTGCCGAGACCTTGATCTTGATCAGTTCCTTCCTCTTCCTCGTCCACTGTGCTCAGCGATTTGTTGGCTCCGTACGTTTCGTTCGTCGACTTGAATGTCGACCTCGCCATAAAATCAATTGGCATGGCTGCGACCACTGAGCCTCTCCCATAGCTATTCACCGGCACCTCAGAATGGTTGCGGGATTTAGTACGCTCGTGTATCGCCTTGCCCTTGCCGCCGTGAGTGTATGCACCAGCGCCGTAGCCGAATTTGACATCGTTTACCTCCTGGATGGCAAATTGCAAGGGACTTTTCAGGTGATCAGCTTCTTCAAGTTCTAAAACCCGAGTCTTGGGCGAATCAGAGCCTCCCATGTTAATGTAACCACCAAATTGCTGGAGGGACTCGCGAGCTCCGACGATCCAATCCATGACGTCTGGAGACAGCAAGGTCTGGTCGTAGACCGTGTTGCTATCACTAGTGTAGTCCCCTACTAGCGTGCTAGCTGAGGACAGCGCGCGGGTGGTCTGTGCGTTGGCTTTCATGTTCGCTTCTTCTAACTGCTTCATAAGCTCTTCAATGCGGGTGGCTTGTTCACGGATTTGATCCAACAGATGCCTACTGGTTCTACATCGTCACATATGTGTCAGCATCTCGGGTACTAATGTATACAGCATGGAACTTTGAAAGCTCACATTCCCGGAATGACGCAGTGATGGTTCCCCGCCGCTAGGCAGCGCTTGCAGATGTCGCCATCGCTGAATTCGCATTTGACCTGGTAAAGAGTGAATTGTGTACTTCGATACACTTTTCAACGAACGGTATACCTTCAAAGTCTTGCAACGTGCACATGCACCCGATCTGCACCAGAATAACTCATTGTGGTAAGCACTGTATGTGTGACAATTATCGGACTCACACTTTGGCCTTGGCGAGTGTTTTCGATTCGAATTGTGGGTCATGAGACGATCTGGTTCCCACGGGATGTTGCACCCCGACTGGTACTTTGTGCATTGCATCGTTCGTGTTCGAAAGGCGCGAAGTTGCATTCGTCAAATCCATATCATCGTCTATGCATGCATCACCGGTCAATTGTCGCGACTCGAAACCTGTTGCGGCCGTCTAAAGTAGTATCAACGCAAATAATTAATGTGAGCCTTGATCAGCCTGCCAGTCAATAGATGTAGATGCGACTAACCACCTTGCCTGAGTCGGATACTTTTACGCGATGCCTTTCGACCTCCGAATCCGATCTAGACGGACCAGACTCGATGTCATGATCAAGATATTCCCTTATATCATGAGCATCCATCTGAATATCGAGAAAGGCAACTGTGGGTCATTTGCATATTCGCAGGTCAGCAGCTGAGCTACAATAAAAACAGGCTGTAAACATACCACCCTGGATGCCTTTGGACACACTTGGTGCAAGAAGAGTGAGAAGAGAATATATGCCTGAGACATCGACATTTTCCTCCTGTCTTCCTCTGAGTAGCCACGCATAATCCATATCATGGACGCAAGCAAGCTCCGCGCTCGATCGCTAAAAGGTGGGAAAACGTGCTTAAGATTCTGGTTCGTGAACAGACACCTGACTTTGCACACCTCGAAAATGTAGCGAGCGATCGCAAGCAGGGGATCTCGAAACTGATTCGGACAGCGATTGAGCATTGGCAATCTGAAGGGATGAAAAACTTACCTTGGATGTAGTGATTGTTGTTACCTGCCATGTATCGTTTCTGCCGCTTGCTGGGGACGACACGTCAACAGCCTCAGATGATTCTTCAGAGTCAGATGCGAATGAAAGTGATGTGTCGTCCACGTTATCTCTGTCGCCAGGTCCCAAGTCGTGAGGTCCGGCACCTGCCTTCACGACTGTGCGCATGACTTTGGCTACGGTGTATATTCGGAATCCTCTCACAAACATACACTGTTTGTACGAGTCTTGACCACTGGCAGAGTCCGCGCTGTTTTCTGACGAGTCCGCATCTATCGCCGTGTCTTGTGGGCCCCAGTTCTCAAACACCGGAAAATCGCAGCGCCAGTGGCCCCATGCCGACACACCGAGTGATGCCACATTGGCCGCGCCAGCATCGAAACCCATTGCAAGATGGCCACCTGCCTGCGAGAATGCAATCATGGCGAAATCATGTGTCAAGTCACATCCTGTAACGAGGATGATTTCTTCAGCCGCAACGCCGTGGCCCTGAGTAGGACCATTAGCAAAAGCTACCCAAGACCTCAAGTTCTCCAGAATGTAGTCCCGGAAAAATTGGATGCGTTGTGCGTCGTTTCGGGTGGTGGGACTCTTCGTCATAAGCACTGCACCTTCCTTCGTCGTAGACTCAAACTTGTAAGTAGCCGAAACCGACGTGGAGACGGCAGGTCTGTGGACAGTCGAAAGAATGGGATCAGTCAGAAGGCTGCATACGACAAATTTCAGAGACGTACATATCCACCGAGACTCCAGTCTCACCACCAATTACTCTGATACTTCTCGTTGCAAGTGCCCCAGGCTTGCGGGGTTGACCTGATACTACCGAGAGAGACAACGGATCGAGAGGGCGGAAATCGAGGGGTACGTCTCTCCCTAGCTCCCGATCGCCAAGTGGGCAGCCTGCGCTGAACAGAAGATGGAAGTGTCCTCCTCTGACATATCCAACGTCACCTATCTTGACTTTGTCGTAATAAGGCAAGGGTGCTGGTTGCCTGTGAAAGATAGTCATTAAATGTGCTCAAATATACAATCGTTCAGAATTACCACAAAGCAATTCCATATCCCAGATTAAACATCTGACTATGCGTGGTCAACAACGTTTAGCGCCGAATTGATACGATAGCTCTGGAACTCACTCTGCATAGAGTTGATAGTCGGGCACGATACGTGGCTTGGACCGACTTGAAAACATCCTGAGGAAGAGACAACACACTCGGGAAACACCAGAAGGCGACTGGTCTATAAGTAATGGGCCGTCGCACCGAGAGCCTGTGCAGGGTATGTCAATGCGGTGGCAGTACAGTAGTTGACTGAGCGCCCCCGGCAAAGTTCACAGCTTCAGAAGTGCAAAGAAGCAGCCGTACTCGCCGAATACGACTAGAGCCTGAGCGACTGATTGCGGTCTACATTCTCAGTGATATGACTGTCAAACTTAGAAGAAATAGATGATCAACAGCGGCATTAAGATGAAATGCATACACGGCCCTCAGGAACCAGGCGAGGGTATACTTGTCGCGAGAGAAGTCTTCTCGAAATCTGATGCATTATGGTGAGAACGGCGAACTATATCAGAACCCGTACGTGTCATGGTGAACTAACCAAGCATTGCATCCAGCGAGCTCTTGTGCGAGATGAACGGTAGGCTCTTCCCTCTCGCCATCCTGGACCTCGCAAACTAATTCAATTAGTCAGCAATTCGGCTACTAGCAACGAAACAATGTTGGCACTCAACTGTATAACGCGATATACCAGGTGCAGTCAGTGCCGCGACCTTTGTGCTCGGGAGTGCTCCAGGTCAGGTCCTGCTTTTGGAAACGACTATTGAATCTTATAATGCTGATAAGTCGAGCTGTCCATTCTGTGTACAGAATGAACAATGTTACCAAGGTTGTCCCGTCAACAAGTTATGAGAAAGGAGACGTACTCGTGATGTAAATGCTGCGTGAATGATGCGTGACAGGCATCTCCACTATGTCCTTGAAGTCCTGCTTTTGAGCGTCCGCCAAGAGAGTATTCTCCGTTGATTGTACGAATTGGACCATCGATGACTCGGGTCTTGACTTGTGAACACCGATGACTAGATACTTTGCTCAGGATAGGCAACACGAAACACGCAAAAACATTCACCAGATTCCAAGTGAGGTCTACCCTGTGGATCATGACCCGGGCCCCCGCTGAAGATCTCGAGGAAAGCACCTACATGCATTCCCAATTAGCGAGATACCACTGGAATAACTTGGTGCTTACCGCCTTGTAGGTCCTGATGTACCCTGTACGTGTACTGTTTGAGGAAAGCGGGGATATCAAAGGTTTCCTCGTCCAGATCGTCTTCCTCATTTAGCACTTGTACCGCATTCAGCAACCAAGTATACTCAAGATCATGTACGCACGCAAGCACTGCTCTCGACCACTAGGGGGATTGAATAGTGAAGACGAAAACATATGTGGGTGCATACCTTAAAGATGTACTGAGCGATAGCTAACAATGGGTCCGGAACCTATACTGCGTTGTTAACATTCGTTAACAGAACCCCCCTGATCAAACTAACCTTCGACGAGACAATTGATTCGGCATGCACATCACCGTCGTCGTCGTCGTCTTCTGATACGTCCGAGATTCCTGTCGACAGTAGCACCTCCCCCGGGCCGTGAGGTCCCGCCTTGATGACCGTCCGTAGGACTCTGGCCCTTCGGTATATTCGAAAGCCTCTTGAGAACACGCACTGCTTGTACTCCGACAGGTCCGATGTTGGACCTTCGCCTTGCAGACTCCAGTTTTGAAGTACAGGAAACTCGCAATGCCAAGAGCCCCATGCAGAGACCCCAAGCAATGCGACATTGGATGGGCCAGCGTCGAAGGCTAAGTGAAAGTGATTTCCTGTCTATGTAGGAGAAGGCGAGCATAGAGAAATCTGTCGTCAAATCGACGCCTGTGACGAGGATGATATCTTCAATAGCAACGTCATGGCCCTGACGATCCGCGAAAATCTCCCACGACTTGTAATTCTCGAGGATGTAGTTTCGAAAGAATTTTGTCCGTTGAGCGTCCTCGCTGATGGTATTATATTTGGTCATTGAGGACCGCGCCTTCCTTCGTTGTAGATTCGACCTTGTACGAGGCCGAGGCTGATACGGGAGTATTAGGTCTGTTGGTGCGGGTCAAAAAGGTGCTTTACTGTAAAGACGCTTACAGGTTTACAGAAAATTCCGCTTCCCCGCCAACCACCAGTATGCTCCGCGTGGGAAGGGCGCCAGGCTTGCGAGGCTGACCTGAGAATGTTACGAGAGCTGTTGGGTCGAGAGGACGGAAATCATCGGGAACATACTTTCCAAGAACACGGTCGCCAATGGGGCGTCCCGCGTCAAAAAGTAGATGGAAATGACCTGCTCTGACATACCCAACGTTCCCTATTTCGACTTTGTCATAGTAGTCAAGGGCACGGGTTGCCTGTGTAAGAAAAGACGTCATTTGAATAATCGCGTACCAGTTCAATAGAGAGGGATGCTATATCCCGAACCGAACATCATTGTCGTATCTAATCAGTGCTAGAAAATACACAAGCTCAAGGACTTGGACTCACTCTACATAAAATTCATAGTCGGGCACGACATGCTTGGAACGTTTTGGTAACATCTGAAGGATGCAGTCAGTTCACAACCAAGATCCAGAGAGATACCGAGGCGAGGGACATGCTCCCACAGCCACAGAAGACACGGGTGGCATGCGACGAGGCCGCTAGAAGAATCACTGATCACTATTTGCACTGGTGATCACAGCCTTGTCAGACGCCTTTACGGCAGCCTGGACTGGGCGTAAGACTCAGAGCGCCACTCGTACTGCGTAAGCTGACCTTGGCACGATACTCAAGTATCTATTTTGACTCTTGTGTCCACCAAAGAAAATCGACTGTTGGGGTCTCTAGAATATCTGTGGGTCGTCAGCACTTTGGGCGCGTCAGGATCATTCTGAGGAAAACGAAAGCGTCGATTCATACCATAGTTAATTTTTGAAGGCGTCGAAGCGAACGATGAAATGGATGGGAAGGTACACCTTCATTCGGCACCCAGACTGATTCGATGTACTTATAGATGCTCGCTGATGCGCCATCGAGGTGGTTTGCATGTCATAACGGCACATCGAAATCCAATATTATTTCCTGTGGTAAGATGTCGATCGTGTACTATCGCAGATAGCTTCGCCTCGTGTATGGATATGCGGAATTGTACTGGAAGAAGTAGTGAGTAACGAGGCACTTGACGCTTGAAAAAAAGTCCTCAGATACCTATAGCTTTCCTAATACTTCCCACTTAGCACCGATGCTCTTCCCGTCCTCGACGTTCTTTAACACATCCCTTCGCAGCTCCCCATTATACTTCGTCTCTCTCATCCAGCTTTCCAAGGTGTGCCCGTTGGGGTTGATGCTCCTGATCCACTGCATATCTCTTGTGATCACATCGTCGCGCCACAACGCCCACCATCCCGAAAAGTTCGTTCTCCACGTCGTCCATCCCTCCTCTCCCTTCCCAAAGCGTTCGTTCGCCACCGGCTGATCCACGCCCTTGAAATTCGCAAACCATTCGTCTAAGGCCTGGTGCACGACGACGCCCTTCAGGCCTGTAACGCGGCGGAACGTCTGCACGAGTCGATCCCACCCGACCAGGTCAGATGCCACTTCCAATTCGCGACCGGAGGTGGCGGCGCGGTGGTCGAATGTGTAGCGGGCAAAGAACCCCAGGTCGGAGAGAGCGATCATCGGGACGTGACCGTTGCCGACGGGGGTGGCGAAGACGTAGGTGCCGTCAGAGCGTTGAACGACAGGACCGAACATCATCTGGACGGCGCGACACAGAATGAGCTTGAGTGGAGAGGTGAGGATGGAAAGGACTCACGTTGTAGAGCATGTCCATGTACGGCCCGGTGGTGACGACGCTCCAGGTCATGCCATCCTCGTCCGAGGGCTGCATGGCCATCCACTCAGCCACTCTTCCCTTCGCATCGTAATGTTCGCAGCGGTATATCGGATTGAAGTTCCCTTTCTATACGACGGCAGGAATGAGGTATAAGACGACATCTCATAAACGGTGGATCACTTGCCTTGAACGCATAATCTAAGCTGCTCCAAACATAATGCTTGATCGTCCCCGTTTGTCTCGCCAATTCGAAAACTCTCATCCCGGCGTAGATCTCCTTCTGTTCTCCGACGGTGAATCCGTCTATGTTAACCCATGCACCGTATACGCCCTGCAGCGCACGCTGTACAGACGAAAAGTCATCGAATGAGCCTATAAAGGCAAAGCCGGTGTAAGCGGTTGGTAACAAAAATTTAAGTAATGAGTACCTTTGAAGCATTCGACCCCGCGTGAAGCAAGCATCATGGCACGCCGACTACCGGTGTCACGAGTGAGGGCACGGACGCGGTAGGGAGAAGGCGAACCGTCGGAGCAAGGTTCGAGGAGCTTGTCGATTACGGCAAGCCCTTGGGCACCTGTAGCACCAATAACCAAGATTAGTTTCGACATGGATCGCGACAGAACGGTCAGAAGGGCGAGTGAGATTGTAGGCGATAGGTAGGAGAGTTGACCTTATATGTGTCCTCCAACCGCTTCTCAGGAAGCTCGCCGTGGCGCCTACACCTCCGCTGCAGCTCGCGAGATAGATGGTACCGAGCTTACAGCGAATATATCCTGTGAGATAGCGGTACATGAGACTGCAAACAGGGAGTTCTGGTGAGAAAACGCCACTGAGAGATCGAGACCAAGTTAGATTCTCCTTTGCCATTCGAAGTTCGGCGGGGGTTTGTTCTGTTCAATTCGCTGGAACAGCCGCGAGAAGTGGATACTACACGTGCCCCTTTTGTGAATAGAAACGAATCAGATTGGCCCATCCCGTGGCCACTCGCCTCAGGATCAGGAGTGGTGTGAAAGACGACACTAGCACATGTCATTCCGGCAACTATCAGAAGAACATCGGACACTGTGATAAAATGAATCTGCCATAGTTGCCGGCGAGCCCTATCAGAGTTCACGATCTTCTCGGCGAAGTAGTGGGAGCGTGCTCACGATGGGTGTAACTAACACCTAGACGTTGTAGAAAGGGTAACCCGCTGTGGCTCGTTCGTCCTGTGAAAGCCCAGGATTTTGGTAGCCCGTGACTCCAAGGACTTTGTACTGACTCCCCATGCCTATAGGGTCAATTAGTCTTTGAGCAGCGCTGGCTATAATTTCGCTTCGGCCCGGACCACTGGCAGCTTGTTGCAAGTTGCGCACTCGCTCCTGCAGACCCATGCGCAAGAGAAATGTGGCCTGATCCAGGGGGCCAAGCGGGAAAGCTGCATCCCACGACGAGTTGGAGTGAGACATTGTAGTTGCGAGGGGACCAGAAGGTCACAGACAATGAGGAGTATGGGAAAGATGGTCAGAACCTTGTAAGTCACTGCACAGACTAGACTGACCGTTGGGTGCAAGCGCTTCCTTTAGGTACCCGAAATCAACGTTGGTGGTCAAGTCACATTCTCCCGGACGATAGAAAACATCTACAATCTTGTGGTTTTTGAATGCCTAGAGACCGGGGATCAGTTGAGTGTATAGAATGCGCGTGAGTGAGAAGGAAGTGTGCCGTGAGAGCCTTCCTCCTTGATAATTGATGACCTACTCTGAATGAACTTCCGAAAGCATGTTCCCCGCCATAGTCCATAATTAATGAACACCCACGACTTTGTTGACCATTATCTGTCTTGATGAGCTCTCCAATACGATGTGCGATCTTAAACGACGCAGGCGATACTTCAATACGGGAGCCAACAGGTAGCTTTTGAAACCGCGTAGACGAAAGGCCGAGGAGAGCGGCCGAAGCTGTTGGCGAAGATGATAAGACGTGATGGAAGCGGGAAGTAGAAGGCTTTGAGTGAGTGGTGGGGGTCGCAGGCGTACGCGTGGGTCCAAGATCCGAGGGTCTGCGAATGACTGGTTTTGCAGGGTCTGGAGTCAAAGAAACCAAGACTTCCTGCCATCCATGATGTGTTTTCTATTCATAGCGGTCAAACTATGCCGGTCTATGACGCAAGGAATCGAATGTACCTGCAGCAGATGGAATGGCATTGCATCGAACAGCTCGTGTGCCACGACCATGGTGAACGTTTCGACGTCTCGTGGAATCTCTTCCACCGAAGTATGCCAGTGGATCCGCCAACCGCGCTCTTCAGCCAAGGTCCGTAATGTTCGCTCTTGCAGAGCCTTCATGGAGTCACTTGTCTCCACCAAATGGATATCCTTCACAGCTGCCTTAGTTTGCTTGAACGTGCCCAACACCTGTGCAAATCGTCTGGTCAGTTCAGGCAGACTATTGCTGCAAAACGGTACTGACTCTGAGCATGTCATTCATTAACGTTCCTCGGCCTGGACCCAACTCAACAATGCGAATAGGTTTACTCAAAGCGCAGTGCGAATATTGGTGGGTCAACCAGACGCCAACGAGCTACACTTTTGAACTAGGTTTGCTTTCCGGAATGTCCGTTTAGAAACAGAACAGCGACGCACTTCACCAAACACCTGACTAATTTCTGGACTGGTAATGAAGTCTCCTTTTGCTCCAAATACTGGATTGGTCGGGTTCATGTAATATCCATGGGTCGGATGCGATAGGCACATTTGCATGTAGGTAGCAAACGATATAGGGCCAGTTGACTTTCAATGACGCACTTCAGCCACGACCTTTCACGTGTAGTCTAGCTTGGCATTACACACCTTGATAGTGTCCATAATTATCTGTTCCATTCTCGTTGTCGGTGGCAATTGGGAGCCGGAGACCAGACTCGACTCCGAAATTCCAGTAGCATAGTTTCGCATCCACCGGTTCCGCGATGACTGGGTCCAACGTGGCCGGAACGCGTTGCATGTCAACGAAAGCCGTGCAACATATCTCATGGCTGTCTAAGATAGTTTCGAGATGTTTCGAGATGAATAGATGGAAGACCAAATAGTAGTCAGGATGAGTCGTATGGGTAGAAGGAGTCCGAGTCGCCACCGGACCCGTCAGGCTGCACAGTGCATGCGAGCACGAGGGCGTCCAAAAGCGGAAACGAGACTCAGATAAAATGTTCCTGCTGCTTGTCTTCAATCTGCATCTACCACCGCCTACGTTCTCTGCGGTGTCCCTCCTCCCTACTTACAACCTCACAAACACTTCATAGTATCGTCGAATCGCTTTACTCCATCATGGCTACCCGTACGTGAATTTTCACTTTTCTCATCGTACATGATTTCACCGGAATCTACCCGAACTCAGGTATTCAATTCGAGAATAGCAGCGATGTTGGTGTCTTCGCCAAATTGACGAATAGCTACTGCCTATGTGCTATCCAAGGTAGCACGAATTTTTACTCCGCATTCGAGAGCGAACTAGGAGATGTGGTCCCGATCGTACACACCTCCATTGGTGGTACGCGGATAATTGGCAGGTTGACAGCAGGTTTGTCCACGCTTTGTCTAGCTTTCGGTGTCGGCGACTTATCTGGATCGCTCCAGGTAACAGACATGGCCTGCTAGTCCCGGCAACCACAACTGATCAAGAGCTACAACACATCCGCAACTCCCTACCTGAAGCCGTAGCCATTCAGCGCGTAGAGGAGAGACTGTCAGCGCTGGGTAACGTCATTGCATGCAATGATTACGTCGCCCTCGTCCACCCTGATGTTGACCGCGAAACGGAGGAGATCATCGCGGACGTGCTCAAGGTTGAAGTTTTCCGACAGACGATCGCCGACAACGTCTTGGTCGGAAGTTACTGTGCGATCACCAACCAGGGTGGATTGGTGCATCCCAAAACGAGTGTGCAGGATCAGGATGAGCTGAGTAGCTTGTTGCAAATCCCGTTAGTAGTACGTTCACTTTCCCTCCGAGTTATCTCAGCAAGTCGCTGACGCGTGAAAATCTCAGGCGGGAACTGTAAATCGTGGTTCGGACGTTATCGGCGCAGGGTTGATAGTGAACGATTGGTGTGCATTCACCGGTCTTGACACGACAGCGACAGAGATCAGTGTGATCGAGGCTACATTCAGTATGTCATTCTCCTTCTACTTAATGCAGCGGTTGCTAATTGCAATTTCTCTAGAACTGCAAGGACAGACCTCCTCTGCCGTTATCGGCGAGATGCGCGACTCCCTCATTGATAGCTGGGCATAATCTATACCCATACGCATTTACAAGACATCATTGTATCTCCTGCATGGTTGTTTCAATATCGTCGACGTCATTGGTTGGTGTGTACGTAGAGCAGTTTACTAAATGTTGTATCACTGTCTTTCCGGTCTCTGTCATGAACTCATTCTACATTTCACAACGTTGACCCAGAAGATATCTGCTGGAGTGAGAGTGATGCAAGAGTCAAGCGTGTGTTGACAGGTACGAGAATTTCAAATGACTAGAACTACATGATACAATTTTGGCTGATATACATACGAGACGAAAACAAGATCCTAAGAATCTCCGCGAGCAAGCCTGTGAGTAAATAACAGTACATCATCGAGAAGCACCAAAAGAATAAGCCAACGCATCGTGCGTGAGCATATAAGCCTCATCATTCCTCCCGTACCTCCCTTCTCGAGAAAGTGCATTCGTGCTCCCGCTCCTCCATATCTCTCCATCCTCTTTCTCCTTCTCTTGAGCATACGGATGATAGTCGTCACCATGGTCTGGGTTCGATACGTGTCTGAACTTCCGTGAAGGTCTGGTGCCAGTCCGACGAGCCCGCGTTGGTGTGCTCCCTGACCGCACGCGCTCTGACTCCGTCCTCTCCGTCCTATCTGTTCTCTCTGCCCTCTCTGACGGATCTGGCGACCTCGCATCACGTCTGGGACTCAACTCCCAGCTCCCACTCACACTAGCACTCCCGCTATCTGACGCACCATCCGGGGCGACCACGTCGTCCTCGTTCCACCCGCTCTCCTCGCGCACTACGGGCCGCTCGCCTCTCCTGCGTCTCTCCCGTTCTGCGGTCCTCCTGTCGAGGCTCTTGTCGCGATCGCGCATCCACTGATCCTCGTCGTCGATGGTTAGAGTGGACTGAGAGTCCTCTTGGTGGGCAGTAGTGTAGATTTGAAGACCAGACGCAGCGAGGACGCCAAGGATGGGGGCGTGGTCTCGCGTGTACTTCATGCGGTGAGCATACAAGCACGACATCCTGCACGTACCAAAACAGCATCAGTACAACGAGCCGAGGATATGATCGACGAGTTGCTCACCCAGGTCCGAAAATGAACTCTCCACCAAGCTGACTACTCTCACCGCCTTTCTCCCAGACCGGCATCCCAACCTTCAAGGCGTTCCGGACCACCATAGCGATGCCACCGACCAACCCGTGCCTTACATACTCGCCCTTCTCGAACTCCGGACCAGGGTCGTTCGTCCGCTTAGTCATGCCCAAGGTGCTGTAGATACGCAAACCAGGATCTGTGTACATGGAGAATGGTGTACGGAAGATATCTAGAGGAAGGGAAAATCAGACGCAAGGAAAACATTCATTAAGGTGCAAGATAACTAACGTCTGTAGGACTTGATCATCCCAGAAGCACCGTTGCCAATGAGCACAAGCTCTGTTCCAGCACGTCGCAAAGCAGCAGAGTCCACGTTCTTCGCGATAGAATACATGTAGTCCTGATCCATAGCACACCTAGTAGAAAATAAAACGTCAGCACTTGCCCTCCGGAATACTAAGAAAGCAAAAGGCGTACCAGAAATGCCTGATGAAGATAACAATGGCCTTCCTGTCCTTGAATAAGTCACCAAACGCACTCTCAGCCCGTTCTGCGCGATGACAGTCATGGAAGCAGCGCGTGCAAGCTGCTCTCGGCTCACCAGCGCATTGCCATCAAAGTCCGTCGGAGACTTCGTCTGCGTCCGACCCGAGACCTTCGAGCGAGATGAATGAGAATAGCTCTCGGCCTTCTTGGGTGGGTACGGGTGCGAGCGGCTCGTCGGGACAGGAGACGATAATGCAAGAGCAGGCGTAGACGGCACAGTTCGCTGACGGCGAGGACGAGCGACAGGAGACGAGAAGAAGATGTCCTTCGCCGGTGTAGCTGGTATCTCTTCCTCCAGTACGATCTCATCGCGAAGCTTGTCTTCCGTGATACGAGCAACGACAGTCGAGGTCTCCGACGTCACAGTAGCAGACCGCGCGCGTGACTGCACGCTCTGAGTCTCCGAGTGTGCTGAAGGCTTGCGCCGACTGCTGACGCTCCCACTCTGCGTCTTGCTCGCCATCTGTGGTTGAGAACGGAGCTGAGCCACCGGCAAGTAATCCGACTTCTCCTCCTTGGACCCTTCCCGCTTCGGGGCTTGTTTCCTCTCGGCAGAGGGATGTCTCTGTGGCTGAGGAACTGGTGATGGTGCTCTGAACGCAGCAGGCGGTAGGGGGCTGTCAAAGTCAGGTGGAACGGGGGACATAGCTCTGGGAGGTGGAGACAGTGCTCTAAAAGGTGGAGGAGAGACCGGCAACGGGCTAAGGCTCACGTCCTTGTACGGGACCGGTGGAGAAAGAGGCAGTGGTCCAGGTGCTTCCACACGACGAGTAGACGGGATAGGCACCGATCGGGATGTGGAAGGTTGCTCGACGCGACGCGGAGGTTCTCTATGTTCAGGCGACGTAGCTCGACGACGCGACACCATCTGTCGAGTAGCAACTGGAGCCTGAACTTCGACTGGAGAGTCCGATCGCTTGTGAATGGGAGCAGGAGGTCTCTCTGCAGACCCGGCAGATGGGCCTGACTTGCGCGGAATCGGAGAAGGTCGTCGCAAAGGTTCGACAGGCGATGTAGAGCGTTTCTGTGCTGCACGAGAGGCCTCTGCAATCTGAGCTGGTGATTCTGCTCGTCGAGGGGCAGACGCCACCCTGGGGGGCACCGGGGACTCTGAGCGTGAACGAGGAGGAGACTCAGCACGACGTGCGACTCGCGACGGTATGGGAGACTCCGATCGTTTCACAGCTACAGCCGCTCGGGAAACCTGATCAGCGGAGTTCACTCTGGTTGGCGTCGGTCGAACCGGTGATTCTGGACGCTGTATCGAGGCAGGTCGTTGAGCAAGAGGATGGACAGGAGACTCAGACCGTCGTTGAGTAGCTGGAGGTCGGGTAGGATAAACCGGAGACTCCGATCGTCGCTGGATCGGCCCCGCGGCAGGACGTTGAACTTGCACTGGTGATTCCGGACGTCGCTGGATCGCCTGCGTCTGTGTCTCAACCGGGATTGGAGACTGAGAGCGAGGCTGAGGACCGTACGCCCGTTTAGGAGCTTGGACTTGCACTGGAGACTCTGAACGTCGCTGGATCGTCCGCGTCTGCGTCTCAACCGGAATGGGAGACTGAGAGCGAGGTGGAGGCCCGTATACACGCTTAGGAACAGGCGACTCCGACCTATACTGAGGTGGGGAAGGTCGTGGCATTGCCGGAGGTGATTCGGAGCGTTGATGAGTGGCCAGGAATCGTTCAACGGAGCTAGCATGCTGAGTCAACACCTCGACCGGAGACGGAGAGCGTCGTTGGACTGCGACATGCTTCTCAAAGCGAGCAGGAGACTCTGCTCTGACACGAACTGGCGAATACCTGAGAGCTGGTTTGGCCGGTGTCTGTGGAGGGGAAGGGTCCGGTTCAACTAGATAGTCCTCGATGACATCGGGAGAACGCTCGGCTGTCATGACATAGTCCTGTTCCTGTCCTGACTCCTGCTCCTGCTCCTGCTCCTGCTCCTGCTCCTGCTCCCGCTCCTCCGACGCTGGTTCAGCGTGGCGGGTGTGCAAATTATCTAAAGCAGAGGGAAGTGGATATGGAGACAACAGCTCCCGCAAAGCGATGAGTGCAGTGAACGTAGACTCATCCTCCACCTCCGACTCATACGACTCTTGACGAGCAATGAACACCGTCTTTCGGGGTGCCTGCGCAGGCGTACGCGTAACGTGCCTTCCCCAAGCCCGGAAGTGCTGGGTTTCTGCTCGAGCAGCTGCTGGTATGGACGACATACGGGGTGGTGGGACGAGAACTTCCTGGTCTGACGGGGCAGAGATGTCGTCGTCCCTGGTCGCCGCACGCATCTCCGGAGGACGAAGTAGCGAAATGTTACCAATCGCGCTCGCCGTGCTGATGTTGCCGCTGGGCCCCACCATCGAGACTCCCTGCTGGCTCAGATTCGGCAACGGCTTCAAATGCAGGTCAACATGGCTCAACGACTTCTTGGGCTTAGGCAACAATATCTGCTGAGGTGGCTTCGTGTCTGACCTGACTTCTTCCTCAGGTCTGAGACGCTGACTAGGCTGCGTCACAGCCAACCGTCCCCCTCGCGCGGCGGAAGTACTCACAGACGAGACTTCGTTTCCGTGACCAACAGAAACCGAAGAATCACTCGCGAACGACGGTTTGCGTCCTGGCGACGAGACCACCGGGGTCGGGTTTGAGATCATCTTCCCTCTAATGCCAGTAATAGTTGCAGGCGACTTACGAAGCCTCCTCCGCATGCTATCGATACTCGTGACTCTCCTCCTCTTCATGGGTTCTGGGCTAGGGTGTGTTTCTGGTTCAGATTCGGTGTGGGGCATAGGGGCATGTGTGGCATGTGTGACATGGGCATGAGGTTGCATATTGTTGGGCGCTGGGGAAGAAACTGGAGTAGGGGAAGGTGGGATGGAAGGGGGCGAGGGAGGGAGCAGGAGGGGGAAATCCGAACTGTGGATACTCGCAGGAGTGTCCTGGATAGGTGTCACGTTAGGTAACGGATCCCGAACCACGCGAATATTGCTCGGTCTGTGCTTAGACGGCGCATGAGTCTTTGTCTGAGACTGGGGTATCTCGCGAGCACGAGGCGGTGACGAGGAGGTTGAACGAGTAGTCGACCGGTCACGAGGGCTGACGCTCGTAGAACTAAGGGTGTCGTCGGGAGTCATGGGAGGCGTAGGTCGCTTACTGCGATCTGAATTCGTCGAGGCTCGGGAGCGAGTGCTCGGATGCCTCTTTGTAGATGCCTGCGGACGATCCTGGGACTGGTCAAATTCAAGTTCGTATTCATTGAATCTATACCCATGAGATTGACGATCATCATAGGTGTACTGTCTTGACGGATCCGCCCGCGGCGGCGAACTGATGTTCGGTGAAACAGTGTTGGCGGCTGGAGTGCTGGAAGGAAGAACAAAGACGGACTTCGACCGCCTGCGGTAATGATATTCCGATCCTCTGTTCTGTGCAGATACATCTATCTGTCTCCTCTGTGGCTCTGCTCCAGACCGTGCAAGGTTAGGATGATGAGGTTGACGGGGAAGCTCTTGTTGACGGATAACATCTGATGTGATGTCAACGTCCGAGAAATACGAAGCAGACTCCCTGCCAGGCCGACCTTTAGCACGAGGTGGACGTAGTGGTTTAGCAGCCTCTGAAAAGTACCCCGACGTCAGGTGATACCAAGGACGGCTGGGTGTCGTCCTGACATCACCGTTCTTGGGAGTATAATGATTGCTGGTGGTGCTGTGTGAGTAGTCCGACGGCTGAGCGTCAGGATGCAAGATATAATGCGAGTGACCGGACTCAGTGGTTACATCCGGTGAAGCTATCCTCGGGTTCGATGTGTATGGGTTGTCGGGAGGTGTGACCAAAGCGACATTCGAGGAGTGTGCCCGTTCGCGCAATGCCGCCAGCGGTGCGAATGGATCACTTGGGTCAGGAACAGGATATCGAGAGGAGTACGGAAACGAAGGAGGTGGTTTACGCTTCACTCTCGTAGAGTGCTGGTCGGCCATGGTGAACACTGCCAGAGAGTGATGGGGCTCGACGACGAGGTCGTTTGAAGCAGAATTTGAAAGTGGGGACGTAAAGAGGACATATGAACAGTGCTGCTCGTGTCAACGGCGCGGTGGATGAGAGGCGGCGCATGTTTGTTGAACGCTGACAGACTCGAGGTGAACACGCTTTTACCTTCAGGCTCCCACCACTCTATGAACCCTCGATCGAGATCTCATCTTATCTAACCGACACCTCCATATCGCCGCGGTTCCCCGACAGTGAGAAGAAACCAGGCAGTAGTGTCCTGGATAGCAAAGAAGCCGTCGACATGGTATTAAAAGGACGGTCAAACACGAACAGACGAACGTTACCTACATAGAACGACGGACACTTATTCCCCTCTCCGTGCCTCCTCTTCCACTTCGCATATCTCCTGCACGCCTTGTCGTAGAAAGACCACATTATATTCCACAAGACCTCTCTTCTCTTCGAACACCGAGGTCGGAAGGAGTGTCAGAAGAGCGAGGCGAGGCGTGATCAAGTAATACGCGAGAGTTCTGGCGTTGTTGGAAGCAGGTGATAGAGAGGTCGAGGCACTCGGATAGAACAAGTTCTTCAGCTTGTAAGTCCTTGTTATCGATGGATCCGGTTTGAAACTCGATGCAGATGACGATGTGCGTGACGGAGGGGTTGAAGACCCCGAGGGTATAGGAAACACTTGCACTTTCGGTGTTTGTGAAGCAGAAGATATAGCCGACAAGGGACCCGGCGGAGAGGCAGGGTTGGAAGGAGTGGGTGAGGGGATAGGCGGTGCCGCCACAAGTCTATGTCGTGGAGGGCTTCCAGATACAGAACTATGTAAATCTTAGCAGACTTTGGCTCGGAGCCGTGACACTCTTACTCACCAGTATAAGGCTCCAAATGAGTTCAACATCTGCAGGTAATCAGCGCAGAGACCAAAATCTTGCGGATCTACTGGCGAGGAATCTGTAGCGATGTATAGACGAGACGTGGTATCACATAAAAATGTCTTGATAGACGAAGAATTCTATGAGGATTCACCGTCAGCCTGAAACGCTATTGAGAGAAGTCGACCTCACGTACCGCGCAGAATACGTTGATGAGGTCTTCATAATTACCTAGGAAGTACACCAGCCGCTGCAAAACTTTCGAGAAGGCTTCGCGAAGAGAATGATCGTATATAGAAGTAAGGTGGAAGTTCAGCATGATCTGTCCGTATTCTGTGGATATGTCGGCGAGTTCATCCAGAACACGCGATTGAATATGCGAGAAGTTTTCTGGAATATCGCATCAGCACGCCGGGTTATACTGACTCCGAAATGTGAAACATGCGCACCATACTTGTAGTCCTCTGCCAATGCGTCTCCCTTGTGCACGAACACCTCAAGGTTCATGTTCGGATTCTCATGATAAGCTGTGATTACATAGTCGACGAGCTTTTCAATTGGCTGTTGGTACAAATCCTGTCGATACAATGTGAGTTCACTCTTGACCAGGATGCGCCATGAACAGACCTACCTGGATATCAATGACGAAGATGAGGGAGGAGAACTGATTCAGGGGAGCATCAAGACTCTCCAGGTTGATATTGCCGGGACAATCCCATATCTCCAGGGGTATGGCTGTGCTGGTGTACACCGCTCAGACCGTTACCAGAAGGCAAATGCGAGAATACACGCACTCATAGGTGTGTCGCGTAATCCTAGTGGTCATCTCGAGGTAGAAAGTTTGCTTCGCAGGTAGGTCGTTAAAGAGATGCTCGTATATTGATGTCTTTCCGGACCTTAGCCAACGTAAACAACAACCTCGCAATGACAATGTGTAGGTTGACATACCTCCGTAGCCCAAGCAGTAAGATCTTTGTGCGTATGACCTTATCCGAGTCGCCCATTACTGGAGGCGGGGTTGCGAGGCTGGCCGACGATGTGCTTCCGTATCCATTGTGCGATTCCATTTATCAAGCTTGACAGCGCTGATAACGGCGAGCAGCCTTTGTAGGACGACGTTGGAAGACAACTTGAAGGGCACCGCGCGGCGAGCGGGGGCGGTATAGTTATCTAGTACGTAAAATATTATTATTTCAGAATCACAGTTCCTCAACGTTCAAGCTCAAGCGCCCTGACCAGAGTACGCTAGGGAGGTTGCCAAAGGTCAAAGGGTGTAGACTGTCTTTCTGCTTACTGAGTCGGCGTTGGCACCCATGGAATGCTCATAAAATATACATGTGATCGTAGGACTCGCGCGTCAACATGCGTCTTTTGACTGTTGATTCAGACCGAAGACCCAATTGGGCACACCTGTACAATTAAAGATTTGCGGTGGTATCCATTTCTTACGGAGTGACTCCACGATGAGCCCAAGGTACCTCAAGGTAATTATGTGTTCAGAGCTACCTGAATACCTAGCATCGATGACACTCAGTGCCCACTGGCAGTGGCGCTAAGGAGTCGGACCTGCAGCTACGGGCAGGTCACGGATCACGGATCACGGTGACAGAGGGCGCGCGTGACATTTATAGGGCACCGACGCACGTTCGCTTGTCACACCGTCTGTTCCGTTCCTCTTGTGGTTTTGTTGAATATATTCCGCTGCCCTTGCTTGCTTTTTCCTATTCTTTCCAGCGTGAACTCTCTCCTCGTCACCGGTGGCGTCTGCTTCTTGACTTCTCGCTCAGACTTGCCATGAAGTTTGGCCAAAAGATCACAGTCAGTCACTTCCTCGAGGCTACCATACACCCTTAGCACTGACACTACCATTTCTAGCATGATCTCTACAATGAGTGGCGGCCATACTATATTGACTACAACCTACTTAAGCGCGAACTAAAGGTGACAACTCTCTCACATTGTTGCGTTGGCATCGAAATTCACAGCCGCCAAAATATAGGATCGAACAACAGCTCGTGGATGGTCAGACAAGGATGAGAAACAGTTCACTGCGTTACTGGAAAAGGAACTGGATAAGATCCACGACTTTCAAAGGGCCAAGGTACGCAGTCTAAATTCTAATAACGCTGGAACCTGCCTTATGTGTTGTACAGACTTCCGAACTGTCTCGCCGTATCAAGGAGGCAGAGAGGTCGGTGAAGCGACTGGTATCGGAGGAATACGTCGTGGACGGCCAGGACGAGGAGACAGACCCCATAGCAGCAAATGCACATGACACGGATGCTGAACGACAACATAGAATATCCAGAGCTACTCAGGACGCAGGCTCAGACGACGAAGACGATACCGATGACGACGCCAGTATACATTCCCTAGATGCGCTCGAGGACCAGTTCATTCTCCTTGAGGAGGAAGTTGCTACGCTCGTCGCAGATGTACACGACCTTGCGCTGTATACCAAGCTGAATATCACCGGCTTTATGAAGATCTTGAAGGTCTGTCTCATGACGTCATTCATTTCACAACTAGTGCGCTGATGCTCTTACACCAGAAACATGACAAACAAACTAGTCGCCCATTGAAACCCACATTCATTCAGGATTACCTTGAAAAACGTCCATTTTACAAGTACAACTGGGATGGACTCATCGTCAAATTGTCTAAGTTATATGATCTCGTCCGTACCAGAGGTCACCCGGTTCAAGGTGATTCCAGCGCTGGTGGCAGCCAGAGTGCTTTCGTTCGTCAAACGACGAAGTACTGGGTGCACCCCGACAACCTCGTGCATCTCAAGCTCGCCATCATGAAGCACCTTCCCGTGCTGGTATTCAATCCCGATAAGGAATTTGAGATAAAGGATTCCGGTATTGTCTCTCCCATTATCTATCGTAGACGGAGTATTCACTTGTTATTCAGCTATCACCTCCATATACTTCGACAATGAGGATCTCGACCTCTACCTCGGTCGCCTCGAGAAGACGGAGGGCGCAGAAGCCGTCCGCCTGCGCTGGTACGGCGATGTCGACGTCAAAACTATCTTCGTCGAGCGTAAGACTCATCGCGAAGATTGGACAGGCGAGAAATCCGTCAAGGCTCGCTTCCCTATCAAAGAACACCTCGTCAACGCGTTCCTCCGCGGCGAGCACATCATGGACGACGAGTTCCAAGAACTGGTAAAGAAGGGCAAGAAGAAACAGGAAGAAGTCGACTCTATGATTCAGCTGGCAAACGAAGTCCAATATTCCATTCTGACCAAACAACTGAAGCCTGTGGTGAGGACGTTCTACAACCGAACGGCATTCCAGCTTCCCGGCGACGCCCGTGTTCGTATCTCACTCGATACGGAGTTGACTATGGTCAGGGAGGATAACTGGGATGGTAAGACTCGTTGCGGCAACAACTGGCGGAGGACGGATATCGGTGTTGACCACCCCTTCAATCAGCTACCCGATGAAGACAAGGAGCTGTTCAAGTAAGTACCTCTTTGTAAGCTGAACGCTCAATTGATTCAGAGGACGTAGGTACGGTGTCCTCGAGGTCAAGTTGCAGACACAGTACGGCCAGGAACCGCCTCAGTGGGTCACGGAGCTTGTCTCTTCACATTTGGTGGAGGCTGTACCAAAGGTGAGCCACGACTCTACGTACCCGTTTCAAATGAAAGCTGACCTATGATATAGTTCAGGTATGTTTTGTTCTCACATTCAACAAATTAAGGGTTTCGTCTTATTGGTTTGCAGTAAATTCATTCATGGTTGCGCCACGCTTCTACCAAACCGTGTTGACCTCGTGCCTTTCTGGCTACCTCAAAGTGAGTGTTTCACGACGCTACAGCCCATGGTTAATAGGAGCTGACGATCTGTCCTGCAGTGGAAACTGATATATTGAAGCCTGATACTGGAGCCGTTACCATCGAGCGTCCTTTACATGGTGGTTCGAAGGGTTCAAGCTCTTCCGAGCATCCCAACTCTGGCTTCTTGACACCCGATTCACCCCGACGTCCTTATGCTGAGCCGGTATCTGAAGGGGAAGAGGACGAGGATATGGACATGGCTCCGGGTAAGTGATCGCATTGTGTATCTTGCTTCAATGCCCAAATGTTGATGATCGATATTAGCCAAGGACGAAGGTCTAATTACTGGTCTTTCCGGCGCAGCCCTCGCAGAGGCTGTTGCCATCCGCGAAAAGAACATGAAAGAGCGCGAATTGGCCGATTCACGACATCCCACCACTACCAACGTCAAAGCCAAGGACATGGCTTTTCCTGAAGAAGACGACGCCGACGACGCCGACGACGAGGACGCAAACGAACGCACGCCGTTCTTGAAAGGCCGCAAAGCAACTGGTAAAGCTCTCGCGGACGATGCGAAGTCGCGTGCGCTGTCCATTGATCCTTTGGCACCGTCGTCTGCGTTCGATGAGACATTGAGGGATCGGCTGAGAGAGGATGCGGAGCGAAAGCGTGTTACAGAGGAGGACGCTATTGATGAAGACGACGACGACGACGACGACGCTGAGGACTTGCAAGAGGGTATGTCCCAGGTCAACAGGGCTAGGAGACAGAGCGAACGGATATTGGAGAGGAATTGGAGAGCGCCGCCGGGCAAGAGAATATCGGTGCCTGTTCGCGTTGAGCCTAAGGTCTACTTTGCCACAGAGCGCACATTCTTGGTGAGTATCTTCATCTCAACGCGTCCATCCCTTACTAAATCTTCCTCTCATGCAGAAATGGTTACACTTCGCAATCTACATCGGCACGATCGCCACAACGCTTCTCAACTTCGTCGAGCCCGAGGATACGACCGGTCTCATTAGCGCTGGCCTCTTCACTTTCGTCGCACTCGCCGCCATTGCATACTCTTGCATCATCTTCGTCTACCGCGCGTGGAGCATCCGCACGCGCCGCGCCGACGGTATGTACTACGACAAGTACGGCCCTACACTCTTGTCGTTCTTCTTGCTTTCTGCTTTGGGTACGAACATCATCCTGAGGGTGAGGGAGATGTGGAAGGAGTGAACGTGTGCGTGTGGACGCCCTTGGATATGCCCGCGCAACAATGCCTTATCTCTTGTCTATCATCTCGCTTTGCTCTGTCTATGTAAGTTCCGCTCAGTCGTTGTATCAATGTAGTAACTTAAAATTCCGGAATACCCAGTCTCTATTGTCCGTTTGCTCAAAATCTACGTGAATGCTCTATCTAGTTCTATGTTGTTGTTGAAACCTCTACACATGACTCTCTCTGACAAGTCACTCAGCCACCTGAGCCTTCTTCCACTCCTCGATCCACTGCACGATCGTCTCAGCCATGACCCTTCCCTCCTCCCTCCGCTTTCCTGTCTCTCCCTCCTCTCGTTTCTCAGCTTTGCGCGCCCGGCCTTTCTGCCATGCCTCCTCAATCGCGCTGGCCCATTCACCGGACTCATAGGAGGCGCGGGAGAGCTCGACACCAACACCTTCTTGTTGTAGCAGGAGCCGGAGGCCGAACTCTTCGATGAACAGAGGCCTAGGGACTTACCACGATCGCAGTAAGAAATGAGGACATCAAGACTGGTAGGAGGTAACGTACCATATACGAACGGTGTGCATGCGTCCACGCATTCAGAGACAGTACCATATCCCTATAAGACAAAGTAAGTAGAATGAACACCAAACCGTTCGCAGTGAACTCACAAGCTTCCCCAGAAGCACATCCGCAACAGCCGTCACATCCGGCATATATATCTCCTTCGGCGCCACGAAGAAATTATGAGGCAGCTGCTCCCCGTCTGCCTCCGCCCACGTCTTCGACACACCACACACGATCGCGATCCAGCTGTTATTCGGGAACAACTGCGGTAACATGTCGTCCTCTTCTTGATTCGCAAGGTCGCCATTAAGCCATACCGAACGGCGAGCATCCGGAGTGGCGATGTCTGCAAAGACGAAGGTAGGTTGAGTTGGAGAGGTCAGGAGGGACGCGGGAGGTGCTCCTGCGACCACGAACTGAGATTGTTGTCGTTGCACTACAATGGGTGAGCAAGCTTTGGAAAGATTCACTACGTCTTCATCCGTCTTCGTCGTGTTACTTCGCGCCTTCGGCGGCGTATTAAGAGATACCTCGGTCAGCGCAGTGGACAGAGCTTCGGCATGGGTAGGACCCTCGGGAAGACCATACCGCGATTGACCATCGTACGACAGCCCGAGGCCCATGAGACAGTCCGAAGGGACCTTCTCGACGGGGGAAAAGACACTCGACTGAGGGGACGTCGCAGCGATGGAAGGCGAACGACTATGGGATCTGCTATGCGGTTTGTGAAATACCTGCCCGCCAAACGAAATAAGAAGGATTTTCGTGGACGCAGGATCCTGTAGTGGCGCGGGGACTCCCAAAGAATCCAGTAGTTCCTTTCTGCCTCCGGGAGTATAGACTTCGGGATTTGGCGATCGCACGACCAGAGGAGTCAGAATGATCTTTCGTGCTAAGGGCGTTGGTGGTAGAGGATAACTGGACAGCGGGAAAGGAATGTGGGGGTGATGGTGGTATTCTAGAGGCGAACTGGTAAGGTGAGATAATACCTCCGCTCTAAATGCCTTCGTCTGAGGATCTACCCATTGTGGAGACGGCAGAGACGGTGATATACTGAAGGAGGGTATCGGGATAGCACCGGGAAGGCGAAGAAGTAAATTGGCACAACGGTATCCTTCGATGATCTGGTTGACAAGTGGAGCCAGCTCATCTTCTAGTATGGGTATGTCTTCGTCCATCTGGGTGATAGGTACTGCTTGCAGCATGTCGGCGTTTTGCTGTGTTGCAGCGCTCTCGTCTTGGTCTATGAATGATGTAGAAAGATATGAATAAACCGAGTCGAACGAGAAATTGGTGATCAAAATGGACGGTAGACCAGCAGCGTTGGCGGCGGAACTGAGATGCGATGAAGTCAGACTAACGAGGGTGGTGACAAAATGAATGCGAAGCCTACCATCCTAAGAAAGCGGCATCACTCATAACGCAGTCCGCACAAATGTTCTCTAGCCATACTTTCTCCTCTTCAATCTTCTTGCCCTTCGATTTCAAGAACGATCGGAGGACATCTACGCTCTTGCGTCTGTCGACGCGATATCTGGAAGAACTTGAGTCCCCCCGACTTCAGCAACAGCGAAGACACGTACGCAACGGGTTGCACAACTACTGGGTCGATGTCTGCATGCCTATACTGTGCTACATTGATGCCGTCAGCGTCCCCTACGTCTGCTAACGAACAGACTCGGAGTACACACCTCCTAGTGCAATGCTATCTGCGAACACATGCTCGGGCGCCGACGACACGATATGAACAGCAGGCTGGGGGACCAAGCGCAGTAGATGGCTCGCTACTGCTGACACGCGTGTTGCATGGCCATAACCTAGTGATCCCCGTGCGTTCAGTGGCTATATGCACATATGTTGACAAGTCACTTACCATGCCCGGAACAGTAGTAGACAATGCACAATCTAGTGTTCTGCACCATAATGCTGGAATTGAGAACTGTCGGGTCTGCGCAATGTTGTTGATTTATATAACCCTATTAGCATCTCCACAGTTCCGAGATTCCTACGTTTGGATCGCTGATCCTTGAAGGGCGTTCAGCGCCGAGACTCTTGCTTTTTACTTGAAGTTGCAAGATAACAACGAGGGTGCTGGCCAGGGAAGAATGAGGATACCGAGCATTGCAATAGGCGGCGCAGTTGGGAAAGATAGTTACTGGTGACGGCTTTCTACGCGCAAGTAGCAACGAGCGCTCCAATTGGAATATACAAGAGGGAACACTGCTCCGCATAAACTACAGTACCTTCTATTGACGACACTCATATAGCTTATAGCAAAAACCATAATACCACGGACATCCTCTGTCCAACAAGCAGCTGTGATACTGAAGTACTGAACTCAGTGATCACGCAAGATTCATGACCTAATGTAAGGAATTACCTAAGACTGTTTAGTCATCAAAGTAATTCGCGGAGGATGTTGCACTGCAAATCAACCTCAAGACAACAATGCGATCTCGTAAGTTTGGTAATAATTTGAAATAAGGACATCAAGTAACTCTTAAAGCCTACACAGGCACATGCTTCTGGAGAAATTCTTTCTGCAGCTTCAAGTTCTCTTCGTACATATCTCCGCCGGGATAAATCGAAAAGTGATCTATGTTACGTGTCAGTTCACACAATACTAAACGGAACAACTGAATCAACACACTTGTATCCAAAGTTTCATACTGAACATGTGGCGAAGCAGTAGCAGTCGCATCCGCTCCTGGAGTCAGACACAGCGAATCATTCAAACAGTGAACAATCAACGTGGGACATTCAATGTTTTTGGCCTTGTCTTTCGGAGAGTAGGATCCAAGTTCGAATACGGAAGAGGCGTTGATCGTGTTTGGATATTCACTACGAAGCAGCATTAGCGATTGTACAGAACAATATAAACAAATTGCGACTGACGCTCCCTCGACGTTTCTGACAATAGCATCCATTCCTGCTTTGCTGTCATGCGTGTTCATCACACCAACTGTCTTCGGCTCAGAGGTAGCGTTGATCAGCAAGGGTGAGAACCCGAGGGATTGCCTAATGACGTCCAAGATGGCGCAACCTGCTGTCTTCAGGAAGGTAAAATTGTATGAGGGCGCAACCGTCTCGCCAAGGTATGGGCATTGACCGATGGCCGCGAAGACGTTGAGGTTTCGCTAGAAAGTAAAGTGAGATCGAGCACAGCAGACAGACGGTCAGGCAATGAAACGTACCTCAGCTGCGAGGCAGACAGCATGGCCACCTAAGAATATTCCCGGATATCTTATTGATGGATCCAAGATGGAACATGCAAATATAACAACGCACCAGAAAAACTCGTACCCCACACTACAATCCTATTGGGATCGAATACCGGCTGCTGACGACAATACTTGATGACCGTCCTGTAGTCTTCGAGCTGTTCGTTAACCTTCAAGACCTGGCGAGGTTTTCCATCTAGATACAAGAGTTCAGTACAACGCTCCCCGTGGGCGCGATGGCGTAACCTGCACCTGACGAGCCCCATCGACGATAGTCAAAGACGACAGCAGCATATCCCATCTTCACGAAAAACTCGGCGAACTGCTTCAAGCCCATGGTCTTGTTACCACTCAACCCATGTGCCCTGCACACGACCAACTATTAGCCAATCAGACATACCATGCAGGATGAAAATACGTACATGACGATGACGGTATAGGGAGCAGACTTCTCTTCCGGAACATACTGCCATGCGTCCAAGTTCCAACCAGGAGTGGCAGAAGGAACCTTGATAGACTTGGGAGTCAAGGTCTCCTTCAAATTAGAAGTAGGGAGATTAGACATAGCGAGAAACTGAATGATATGCGTTCAGCAACACAGGAGTCTGTCGGCAAAAGACATGATTTTGAGGCCTTATATACCCACCCGGCAAACCACTATCCAGGCCTATTGCGCTAATAGACAGGGGTGCGGGGGCCATCTCATGGTCAACCTGAGTGGGCGGGACCAAGACCAGATTCAACGCCGAGGCCCAAATGGGAAAGCGCATGCCCAAATCAGGCCAAACGTCTCTCAGAATGGAAATCGTCTCCATCAGGAGGACGGCTAACGGAGTGCAGAGTCGATGTGATCTGAGAGACTCGTCAATGGTATGTGCTGAAACGACGTCAAGGTAGGAACACGACTCATAGTGGGTTAACTCAACTTGCAAAACGGTGACAGGGCGTCGTCGTCACGATCCGTGAAGTCACATGTCTATCCATCACTCTGATTCACCATAATATTCATCCTTAAGCTTGCGATAACTCGTACACCTTAAACCTTCCCAGTTGCATCCTGTCGAGAAATGATTACCTCGCATTCAGGTATGATACTCTTCACCATGTCCTCGCTGGTTTTCTTCGGGCTCCAGCCGATAGCCTTGGAGTGGTTGGCACGGCATCGGGAGTTAGAGCCAAGGTAATAACCCAAAGCCTGTCGATAAGGTCAGCTCGTCAGCAAAGCACCCGCTTTCGGGGTACCATGCGGGGTTGTACCTCATATCTGAAGTATGTGGTGAGCTCTTCTTTTTCGAACGACGTGGGATCGTCGCTCTTGACCTTGCCAAGCTCGTGCAGAGCGACGGCAATACCTTTGGAAATGTCGTACCACTGGTGCTCGCTGTTGGCACCGAAGTTGTATCCATCGACACCGGAGCCAACCGCAGGGTTCTTGTTCAGGATACCGTCGAGCAATATGTAGTATAGATCAGACACTGCGTGTACGAGATGAGATACAATCACTGAGAGACAGTGAGGAAATACGTACGTTCACCTATCTCGATGTCTGGCCAGACAGAAAGGCCTTTGCCGGTCATACCAGCTATGCCCCTCTGCAGTGCAACAGAGATAAGCTTCGGAATTTGATCGGATTGGTTGTTCGAGATACCGGCCTGTACCAGCTTGTGGTTGGCACGGCCGTAGATAGTACTAGGAATGACAATGTATCCCTTCACATACCCTAAGGTGCACGTCAGTTAGATTTCACTAGAACTGTATGAGTTTTTGACTTGCCTGCTTGATCAGCGTTGAGGACCTCAAGGTCAATATTCCTATGAATCTGCGAGAGAGGGATAGATGCCATCTGTTCGACGTTAGCATCATCATAGATGACCTTGCCGGGAAGCTCTCCGTTGTCCATGCTATACAGGACGCCTGAAGATGATCGGGACATAAAACGTCAGTACTCGGAGTACTCGGAAGGCACCACTCCGTTCGCACCTGTTCCGGACTGTGAGCGTTATATGAGTGGGTACACGTGTGAATTTATTCGTGATAAGCTTACAGTGTGAATGAGGACAGAAACGTCGCCAGTCGTCTCATGCCTCTTCTTCATACCACGTAGGAGAGCGAGAATCGCTTGGTAATTATCGGCATCCGCCTGGAATACCTCGGGTCAAAACTCCCCCGCTTCATGTAGTCTACTTGACGTACCACGGAGAATATGACATGAGCCTTCTCTGCGAGAGACGTAAGAAGTTCTAAGTCGTTTAGGTTGCCAACGACAGCTTTGAGACCGAGAGTTTCGAGGAGCTTGGCCTTTTCTTCTGAACGGACCAAAGTGGTGACCTCGAATGTGTCGAATTTGGGATGTTCGAAGAGACGGCTCAGTGCCGTAGCCTACTCCAGGTGTCAAATCCTGTTCTGCTATAATCCTGTGAAATGAGAACATACCTGTGGCGCCAAAGAAGAGAACGGAAAGACGCCTAGTGGACATGTCAAAGAGAGAGATGTATGTGCGCGAGTGTGCTGTGAAAGTAGGTGTTGTTGTGAGTGAAAAACCAACATGAACTGCTGGCTTTTATATGTTTCGATGCCCCAGACAAAGCTATCTCCATCATGGATATATGCCGAGCACAATCCGCGGTCCAAGTGGGTTGCGGATTTACTAGTCGTCAGTCCATAGGAGTATGAACGGTCCCAAAAGTATACCGTGACGATCCCGAGAATCTCGGAGTTGCCGAAACTAGTCAATCAAAAGGCGACTTGTGATGGGAGGCCAACTAGCTAGGGTCAAAGCACATACATCTCTCATAGACTACGACAGTCTGGCATGGTCAGCGTGTCTTGGGGGTCGTTGGGTCATCCAAGTTGCTATGTAGTGTCAAGGCTCGAGTCGGTGTCAGTAATTCGCTGGTAGCAGGTCGTCGTAAGCTCTTGGCAGGCAGACCCACCGCCCGCGGAGCCACTCTGATGATTTCGATAGCTATGTTTCGCTTCAACACTGGAGACGATACTAGGCGCAGAATAAATATGTTGTACTCAACGTTCAGATGATTAATCGTCAACGTACAACAATTCTCAGGCCCCTCGGCCATATTTCCCGAGGTTTTCGGTGAGATATCAACACCGAAGGTCTTCAGGAAAGGTCGCGAACATTGGAGGTAGGAAACGGTGTTCGATTGGACAGGCACAGGATGTTCTATTGCAGTACATATGTCTGGTGTCCTTGTCAGACTGTCCACGACGCGCACGTTTGGAAAGGATAGATGATGTGCTTACTTTGAACTCTCATGTTGACGTGTTTTCATATTCTTCCATCTTGTTTCAAGTTTGCATTCGTCTGTCCGTCACGGTGTGCTGAACTTGAAGTTGGCATGCGGCTTGCCATACATCGACACGTAGACGCCTGTGACACGTGGCGCCTCATCCGCTGTTGTGGGTCCGCACCGCACCCTCACGATGCAAACGTTCCCGTTTGTCTCTTCATGAGAAACACATACCGCACGTGGATATGTCTGTCTGCACATTGGTATTGATCCAAAGTCTATTCTAGGATTCGGTGCATGCATGCGACCTGGTACAGTGAATGATCTGAACCGCACCCGTGGCTGCGGATATTGATGCTGCAGTGGAGCAACGTTTGTTGCATGACATGTAGTACAACTATCGTCAAGAGCAGCAGTCATGAAATATCTTGATGCTTAGTCTTGACGGCACTGTACCCCCTCTTACACCCAGGCCTTTCGACCACCATAATACTTAGTACTAGTCGGCACGGTCCCAGCACCGTTTCCGACACAATGCTCAATATAGCGAGGCACACGCTCCCAGTCATAGTCAGGTGCTAGTGCTCTCATCATTCAGTATGTTAATTTCACTCGTCTCACTGGATCCGTATACAGAACTTTCAGCCTTTTTCAGGTCACTGGATGCTTCTTAGCTATAAGCTTACCCCGCCACCCACACATGGATGGTTGCAATGTCGACAAAAGTCTAACAGGTCACCGCGCTCGTGGGTTTAAACGTCTCAAGACTCCATTGCAGGTGCCGTCCGTACCGTCGCAGACCGTGCAAGTCACTGTGACCTCTGTTGCAACCGGCCGCGGCAGGATGGGACGAACGGTGTATAAAGCCTAAATATACATCTAGGATATAACTAGGCAGTACTGAAACCGCCGTCCAAGATGATTTTCGCATCCTTACTCTCGCTTGCCTCCCTCGTCAAGACCGCGGTCGCGCTCGCTGTGGTGAGCCCGCGGGCTGGCCAAGAGCTTCACACGCTCGCCAAAGCCAAGGGGAAATTGTACTTTGGCACGGCCACGGATAACCCAGAGCTGACGGACACGCCGTATGTTGCCATTCTCGACGACCACAATATGTTTGGCCAGATCACGGCTGCGAATAGCATGAAATGGGCAAGTGTCGTTTTCTTATTCGTCGATGAAGAACGTTGAGAAGCCACTGAATAACGTGTTTCGTGTTTAGGATGCTACAGAACCCAACCAAGGAGACTTCACATTCGCGGCTGGAGACGTCATCGCGAATCTCGCGAAATCGAATGGCCAGCTTCTTCGAGGTGCGTAGCCCGCTTTTGCTTCTGCTTCTGTGATTTGCATGTCGCACACGCATTTTTGCATAGGACACAATTGCGTTTGGCATCAACAGTTGCCCGCGTGGGTTTCCAACGGTGGATTCAGCGCCTCAGAACTACTGTCCATCGTTCAAACACACTGTGGTACCCTTGTCGGACATTATGAAGGACAAGTGTATGTGCTTCTGACCTACTCAAAACATGTTTCAATGTACTCATATGTTGCCTGACAGCTGTACGTGCCATCATTCGAAATGATATCTGCTAGTCAGCGCTGACCTTCGCCGACCTTCTTTCCTTCCAAAGACGCCTGGGATGTTGTGAATGGTATGTGCAATGCTCTCTAGTCATCCCACGCTGAGATCTGGGCTGACCGCGGTCATGATTTCGAATCCCAGAGATCTTCAATGATGACGGCACAATACGGGAAGACGTCTTTTCTCAGACGACAGGAATGGACTTCATTGCCACTGCATTCCGCGCTGCGCGGGCGGCCGACCCCAATGCCAAATTGTACGCCAATGACTTCAACATCGAGGGACCCGGAGTCAAGGCCACTGCGTACCAAAACCTGATCAAGACCCTCCAGTCGCAAGGCGTGCCTATCGACGGCATCGGAATGCAGTCCCACTTCATCGTCGGCGAGCTTCCCGCGAACATCCAAGAGAACATCGAAGCCTTCGTCGCGCTCGGCGTCGAAGTCGCCATCACCGAGCTGGACGTGCGCATGACGCTCCCGTCTACACCGGCGCTGCTCGCCCAGCAGCAGACCGATTACCAGACGGTCATCACTGCTTGTGCGAACGTACCGAAGTGTGTCGGTGTCACGCTATGGGACTTTACGGACAAGTTTTCTTGGGTGCCGGGAACGTTCGCGGGACAGGGTGCAGCATGTCCTTGGGATGATGTGAGTACCGGAAGGTTTGGCTTCAGGTATATCCGGAGGTGTGCTGACATATCTGGCCGGTGCTGCAGAACCTTGTGGAGAAGCCAGCATTCCAAGGGATTGTGAGCGGGTTCAGTTGAAAATGTTTATACCCAATGTATATCAATGCGGCCACGATACCTTCGTTGGAATTAACTTGAGCGATAAATGCAGAATGGTTGTACGATCATCGGGGACTGGCAGACCCCTCCGCGGGGAGTACTTAACATTCAACGGCGACCATCCTCGACCATCTAGGCCAAATCTAGGTTCGGGACCGCGTCCTAAAATATCTGCAGTCTAATTATAAGTTCATGGGCCACATGCGTTCAATTTCAAAGAATGAAGTTCGCGTTGCATGAGTGAGGTGGGAGTAGGAGGAGAATTTAGGAGGCGAACCAAGGATTCTCGGATCTCCAGATTGACTGGATGGACGCTCCGACCTCAGACGAGGCCAAAATGAACCGGCAAAAGCCAGACGCTGTACAAAGTTTTGTGCGGTGATGAGGCCAGGTATGATATGTACCATTCGTGCAAATAGAGCGGAAAACATGGTTGTAATGCGAAAAGTCTACTTTGTGGTCAGTGAGTCTGTTGTGCCATTGGACTCCAGAGACGGCGTCTATCCTCGTCGGCAACTCACCGACGAATCGGAACGCAAAGACGGGGACGTCCTGAATACCGATATCGATCTTGGGGATCGTGCGGCGCATAAATAGCTCATAGAAAGAGGGTCATGGCACAACTGGTATGTCTTGCTATGTTTTTGAAAGAGAAACCCGTCTGAAGAAGAGCTGGTCGGATCAGAGACGAGTGGCAACGGGCGTGTTTGGTAACGCGCTCAAAACGCGCTCGCCTGTGCCAACCTCCAGATTCTGCGGCAACGGCCTTCCAGCGCCGAACCCACCTCCCTCTTTTCAGGCCCCGAGCTTTATTATTCCGCTGTTGTTCTTTCATTCATACCCTCTTCCTCTCCTCCTCCCTCTCTTCGCTCCCCGTCATTCTTTTCGTTGGTACCTGTTGGCTTCGGTGTACTCTGCGTTCTCCCTCTTTCCAGCACTAATATCCTACCTTCGTCTGCTCACACACACCACACGGACAACCCTCCACGATGCGTAGCCATCAGCTTTCCATCTTGACCCTTGGACTCGCAGCAACGAGCTCCGTCCTTGCCCAGACACACACGCCTGGATCGTTTGAGGATGGAGGACAGACTCTTGTCAGCGGCATGATGGTGCGTAACATGACTGCTTTGAGCTTGGAACACGTCGTCACATGTCGTGCTCTCACCACAGTTGTTCCTTGGTAACGAGGAGAAGGTCTACATCCTCGACAAGTCAGAGAACAACCCTACTCAGATCGACGGCCACCCTGCCATGGGTGCCGTATACGACATTGCTTCACGGACGGCTGCACCCATGCTCGTCAAAACCAACGTGTTCTGCGCGTCAGGCATGCACCTGCCGAACGGCTCCTTCATCACAATGGGTGGTAACGGTGCTGTAGGTCCCGGCGGTAGCCTCGGATCCGTCAACAATGGCTTCACCGGTTCATACGATGCCACCTTCGGCGATCTCGACGGTGGTCCCGCCATCCGTATCCTCAATCCTTGTACAGACGCGGACAACTTCGATGATCCTTCATGCCAATGGTTCGATGACCCTACCCTCCTCCGGATGCAGAAGAGGCGTTGGTACGCTGGAACCGAAGCCTTGGGTGATGGTTCGCTCGCTATCATCGGTGGTTTCGTGAACGGTGGTTACATCAACAGGAATTACCCGAACACCGATCCCGCGACAGAGGGAGGTGCTGCCGAGCCCACGTTCGAGTTCTATCCCAGCAAGGGTGATCCTCAGGTCATGCAGTTCATGATCGATACCTCCGGTTTGAACTCCTACGCACTGACGTACCTCATGCCTTCCGGAAACATGCTTGTCCAAGCCAACGTCTCTACCAGTGAGTAGGTTCAATGACGTATGTCGAATCGTAGCTGACACTTTTGCAGTGCTGTGGGAACCCCTCACCAACACCGAGAACCGTCTGCCAGACATGCCCGATAACATTGCTCGTGTCTACCCCGCTTCTGGTGCCAACGCGATGTTGCCTCTCACCCCCGAGAACAACTGGACCCCCACCATTATCTTCTGCGGTGGTACCGACATGCCCGATGAAGCGTGGGGTGATTACAGCTGGCCGAACATCAACACTTGGGATTACCCCGCGTCTGCTGCGTGCCATCGTCTTACGCCCGAGCCCACAGACAACTCAACAGTTGACTACGTCGCCGATGATGATATGCTCGGTGGCGGCAGGACGATGGGTCAGTTCATCACTCTGCCTACTGGCAAGCTTTTGCTGTTGAACGGTGGTGCAAACGGTACCGCCGGTTACGCGACTCAGACCGGAGAGACCCCCACTTACGGACAGATGGCGTTTGGTATGTCTCTTGCCTCAGCACCCCAAGGGCAGCCCGCACTCTATGATCCTTCGGCGCCGGCAGGCCAGCGCTGGTCTAACACAGGCTTCGATACCTCTCCGATTCCTCGGCTTTACCATTCGTCCGCCCTCCTCCTTCCCGACGCGTCCGTCCTTATTGCTGGTTCTAACCCCAACGTCGATGTCAACACATCCACCGCATTCCCTACGACATATCAGGCTGAGATTTTCTATCCCTCTTACTTCTCAGCTTCTGTTCGCCCCGTGCCTACCGGTGTTCCCGCCAACCTCACGTACGGTGGTCCCTCGTTTGATCTCACAGTCCCCGCCTCATCGTACTCTGGCGATGCCAACTCCGCGGCAGGCAACACGACCGTTGTTGTCATCCGTCCCGGATTCACCACCCACGCCATGAACATGGGTCAACGTCACGTTCAACTGAACAACACCTTCACTGTCAACTCGGACGGTTCGTACACGCTCCACGTTGCACAGATGCCCCCGAACCCCAACCTTTTCCAACCCGGACCTGGTCTGGTCTTCGTGAACGTCAATGGCATTCCCAGCAATGGTACCATGGTCATCGTTGGTAATGGTGAGATTGGTACGCAGCCCACCGCGGCTGTTGCCGACCTTCCTGCCAGCGTCCTTCTTGACACGGCTTCCGGCTCAGCACCTGCTGCTTCCCAGAGCAACACGAGCACCAGCGCACACAACTCTGCTACTGGCCTGTGGACACCAAGTTCGATGATCATAGGTGCGGTTGCTGGTGCTCTCGCATTGATCTCCGTTGTTGGTATGTAAACTCCTGCGCGATGTTTACCTGCATTCATGCTGACCGGATCTGTGTTTGTAGTATAATGATTAGCCTGCGGCCTAGCATCGTTGACGGGGCTGGGGAGTGTGATGCAATCTTGTACTATCTTGATTCATTCAGATCCTTGACTGGGATATCCTGCTGTATGATACCCATCATGCGTACTCCTCTATGAACCTTCGTATGGACTACTTCCTTATCAGACTTTTTTCTTCCTTGCCGGTCCCGTTCATGTTGTCTCTGTCGGAACTCGAACTCTCACCGCACATTACATTCCTGTTTATAGCCCCATTCGTTTGATTGACTGTATTCTCTGCTTGGCCTAGGCACTACTTCTGTCGCACTCTGAATCGTGTCTGTAATTCGGTGCTGGGACAATCGTGGTTGTTTCACGACCAAAGAAGTATCCTATAGCTAAGTACGTACATCTACTCTTAGATCTGGACGGTCGGGGTTTCTTGGTGATATACGTACTCATTCAAAGAGGGCGTCCTGGTGATACACAAGTGGCCATGGCACTTGCGCGCGTCCGAGTCTGAACATACTGTTGCTCTCTGTCCTTCTCTTCCTCGAAGGTCCACTACCATCATATCGTAAAACAATCTAACAAACATAGTTGTCGGGCCCCTACAGTGACACAGGGATGACTCCAACATCACACGCCTGCCAGGTGACTGTAATTTGAAGAACGAGAGTCAGTCCGATGGCCCATGCGCCCGTAGTAGTAGCTAATTCACGGCATGCAGAGCCGGTTTTTTCGTGTTTAATCATGATTACACCAGTCTAATCGACGAAGCGCTTGCTCGCTCAGCTTGCCACTCCGAAACGTCGCCTATGTTTCCCTTTCCCCCACCGCAGGAGGGGATGAGTCCGCGGATACGACGCATATGGAGACTTGTGAAAGGCTAGCGCCAGAGATGTTATTCTCAATATTACGCGAAACCACTTCGGGCTTACCATATATAGGAATCCCGAGGTCACGTGCGTGTAAAAATAAAACTTATAAGTTTCTTTCGCACCATGTTTAATTAGCCCCTGCATGCCGTGTAATGGCATCGCCCTCACTTATGCGCATTGTGCACGACGATGAACGCACGTTTTTCTCTGGTTCTAATGTTCTGGTCGGTCGTGTCATGCCATGTATGTAACGACGGGGCGAAGAATGGTGAGAAATGCTGCTGACATGCGGGTTCGAACTCGTGTTCGCCAAAAATAGCGTATCGTGGTTGAGTTGCCTAAACGGTTCGAGTGTCACCGGCGCGTCAGGCTGCTCCCAAGCTGCTCCAGCCCTTCAAGATCTCCACAACCATAAACTTCACGACTTTTACGATCCAATTCACGAACACATTCTTATATGCACTACTCATAACCTGCAGTAGAATCTGCCATCCAATCTTTGATTGTTTCACGGGGAAGAAGATGCATGAAAGCACCTTGTTGCGCATTTTGTCGGTACAGACTGTACTCTGGTTGGTGTACGACTTTGTGGCTGCTCAGTCCCCGGATGTCCCGAGGTTAGTTCGTATTGTCTATGGAATATGAGCAGAACTAAAGAGTGCAAAACAGATGGGGACAGGCCGCTTCACTTGTCCAACATACCCTTTATGTTCATGGTGGTCGTACCGATCAGTATAACTCATTCGCATATACCTCTGCTCCAGTCAGTAACGATCTCCTTACTCTCGACCTCTCATCACCCTTCAATATATCCTCTCCTCCGTGGACGTACGATGGAGGATGTTCGACCTGCTCGGCATCTCAGGGACCTGCCGTCGCATGGCACACACTATCTGCGTTCAACGTCTCAAGTCTCCTGCTCTTCGGCGGCGACCCAGGACCTAACTCACCCATCGTGCTTCCGGAGAGGAACGATTCCGCGGTCCTGCTGGAGTTGAACGGTCGAAACGCGTCCTGGGATTTCGTGGCAGACTCCTGGGCGAACGAACCTCTCAGGCGGATACACCACTCTGCGTCTTTGTCCCAGGACAAGATATGGATCGTTGGCGGACAGAAGACGGACGGGTCGGGGAACGCGTTCTCGGATCACTATGTCTTTGATCCCACCGTGCCCTCTTTCACTCAACTTCTCTCTACGGGCGGGCCTCCTGACGTTGTCGGCCATACTTCCGTCGTGTTGCCCAACGGTCAACTGCTGGTATTTGGCGGGTATTCGCCCTCCCAGCAATCCCTCGTCCCGCTGTCCACTGTATGGGTACTCGACACCACTCAGTCCGACGCGAACTGGTCGACGCTCCCCGTAGCAAGTTCGAGCGTACCACCATCGCGGCGCGACTTTGCCGCCACTCTCCTTGACAACGGCAAGGTTGTCATACACGGTGGTGCAGACGCGACTTTGCAGTCTCTCCTCAGCGATGGCTGGATTCTTGATACAACCCAGACTCCGATGGTATGGACGGCCGTTCCGGCGCTCTCACAGCTCGGCCCGCGCATAGATCACACCGCTGTGGCGATGGGATCGACAGTGCTCTTTGCTTTTGGTATGTCATCATCCTATATTGTAAAAATCAAGTGCTGACAGCAGGCTTTCAGGATATACGACCAATGGCCCAGCAACAGACTCGCTGCTATCTGTGTTCGATACATCGTCGAACAGCTTTCAGCCCAGCTTCACACCTCCCCCTGCCAGTTCATTACCTCCAGCTACGACGCTACCAGGCGCTTCTCCGACGTCGGGTCTGGATCTCCCTCTGGATCGCCGGGTGGCAGTCAACCAAGCCAACCTCAATCGTCCAGCCCGGGCAGCAACAACGGCTCAGCAGGTGGCGGAGGTAAGGGTGAAGGTGACGGAGGAGGCGGAAACAGTGGCAGTTCGACGGATAGTGGCTCTCATACGACCGCCATCGCCGTAGGGACTGTATTTGGTGTCATTGGCCTTATGCTGGGCACCACAGTTGCGATGTATTACGTGCGACGCAGACATCGCTCTCAGCAGTTCCACCTCCTTGGCCCCTCTGACGATGAAGGCAGTCCACACCTTGGTCACGTCATCCCTGTCGCCGGTATCAATAACTCGCACGAGAAAGGGCTGCCGCTACCGCCTGTAGTGAAGACAGTCAAAGATCGTTTGGTCGGGATGATGCCTGGCGGCACCGTCAGGAACGTCCCCGGACGGAGAGACATGCTAGCTGATGAAGACACGAGGGAGTTCGAGGAGGAATGGTGGATGACAGGTGGTATGCGACGGGATCCAAGCAGTGGAAGGTCTTCGTTGAGACGACCGACTTTAGGTGACAAAGTGTACGGCTCCTTGGCCTCTCTGCGCAGTGTCGGGGGTGCGATGCTTGACTACGCCGCCGCCGCTCCTGTCGTGCGCAGCTTGCGGAAAGAAGGAAGCGGTGGTTCACGGTCGATATGGACAAGGTCGGAGAAGGAAGCGTCGGATCCGTTCGGCGACGATTGGGGTCTTGTTCGTGCCAAGCGTATGGGAAGGTTGTCTGAGTCGCGTGGGTACGTGGACCCCTTTGAGGATTACGAAGTCCAGTCTGTCGAGTTCGACGCGGACGCACCTCCTTACTTTGACGACGATGACGACGATGAAGGAAAAGGGTATCCTCGTCTCAATGATCCTCCGCCTCGTCCTTACCTCCATACTGCATACCCTCCATCTGTGGACCTGACACACCTCACTCCTGTATCCGAACAACCATCCCTTTCGACTCTCACAGAATCAGCCAATACATCCACAGACGCGTCACGTTCGAATCCATCTCTTACTCTGTCCGGGGCTGCTTTGGCCTCCTCCAGCTCACATGATACTCCGCGCTCTCCCACTCAACGGCCTTCATCACTTATCGATGCTTATCCATCTACGTCGCCGCCTTCCTCTCCCATGTCTCGATCCAATAGCTGGTGGGTGCGGTTTGCCAAGACACCCCTTCTCGACCGCCGTAACAGCGACGCAGCCCGTCAAGGCCCTCTGGACTTCCGGGATCCCAACCCTCCCCCCTCGCGCTTAGTTCCCATCGAAGAAGCCGCCTCACCCACCGCTTCGAAGCGCGGAAGCAGCGGGGGACATCATCAGCTCTGGTCGTCCCACGCTCATGCCCGCTCTGCTTCTTCTTTACAAACAGCACGGACTGCCGACTCCGAGGCCCTGGAACGCATGGGCCAAATGGACATCGTGCAGAAGGGGTCACACGGGACTGATCAGAGCTCAAGTGGCGGCGAGCCCGGACGACCTGCTGCCCCTGTCAAACTTGAACGTCCGTTATCTGTTGTCACAGCTGGAAGTGAGCATTCTGGCATCACCATCGACAATAACCCGATCGCATTTGTCTTGTCGCCGGAGTCAACAGTGCCTCAACAGGAGGAGGCTAGACCTGGACGTCAATCCCCACGCAAGCGTTCACCTACGGGCAACGTGGTATCGGAACGTGTACAAGCGTTTGAGCGGAGGATGTCTCAGCAGGAAGACTTTCAATTGAAGTCACCGCCACCTGCCCGGTCAAAGCTCCGAACCAGCGTGTATGGTGTCGTACCAAAAGCTCCCTTGTATGTGACGAATCCCGATCGCGAACGTTCGGGGAGCGGTGATTCTTAGATGTATGTTTATTCTCCCTATGTCTGGGGCCCAAGTACATTATTATGGACAAGATTGTACTCTAATGTTTCCTTTGTTTTTGTTTTGCTTCATGATGTTGTCTTGCTTATCAATGTCATCTTCACGACCCTCACGCATTCACGACTTACCACGATTTTCTGCTTTGTTGTTTCTGTTTTTTGTGGTATCTTGCATTATACAGAGGATGGGGCGAGGATTTGTGTTTGTTTTGCCCATGACCAGGACTTATGTACTTCTAGCTATCCGTGTAGGTGTACCTGTTGCTGATTTGTTCAGTGCTGTAGCCGTCAGAATAGATTCATTGACATCACTACTCATGTAGTTCCGAAAAGAGGTGAAAACGAAACATCATTTCAGAGCAGGTAGCCTACGCTGCGCATTGCAATAGCATTTGTACATAGTAGCTACGCAGGAGAACAAACGACCAGAACAAAACCCATTATCGTACAAACCAGTTATGTTACAGTCGACACTAGGCCGAACAAAAAAGAACGTAGTGATAGCGAAAAGTGTGTGGTATGCAGATAGTTCACATTTTGGAAGAAAGTCCACGGCATGAGGAAAGTCGCGGGTAGAAAAGGCAAAACGGTCATAAAGCGGAATAAGGTACACATGCCATACCATACCGAGCGTCCTCATCCCACCGTTATGAAGAGAAAATGAACGACATCCTTCAATGCTTCCAGTGCATGGCCCTCTTCTTCAGAGATTGCCATCGAGATTGCTGGGCTTTCTCAGTCTCGGGGAATATGAAATCCCACCTGTGATTTGCAGACATGAACATCGAAGCCAGCAGAAAACAAATGCGTTATGAAAAGAACTCACTTGATCACCAGATCCCCCTTCCCTACCACCTCCCCTTTCTCTCGTATCGGCATCCCCGCACCCACGACCCGAGTGCCGTCCGCCCCTTCAACCAAGGACGCCGGTATAGGCAGCCCGTACTCTGCTCCGTTCATTCCCTTCACAAACGCCAGCTCCTCGCCCAAGCTCGGGTCCCCATCTAATCGCGAATCCATCGACGACCACGAGTACGGCCGTGACCGCGTCTCCGCCCACGGAACTTGTACGGTCACGTAAAGATCGTTATCCACCCTGGAGAACTGGGTATGTGGCTGCTCCTCGACGACAAAGACAATGTCCTGGAACGTCCCGTCCTTGCGTTCATTTCCGACCGCTGGGACGCGTATCCGAGTGCCTTTCTGCCATCCGGGCAAGACCTTGATGTCAATCTTGACGGTCTGCGTCTTGCCCGATCGCAGCGTTCGGATGACCCGATAGTGATGTGACGCGCCGTGGTAGAGGTCGTCGAGTGATAGCTGAAGAGGGAAGATCCAGTCTTTGGATAGGTCGCCACTCTTGCTTGTGCCACTCTTGGTGCTACTGCTCTTCACACTGGGCGCTCGTATAGGCTGCAGTGGTGACCCGAAATCGATGAATTCATATCCGTCCTCCTCAAGTGGTCGAAACTTCTTCCGGGTACTGGGACCTGAGCCGAAAGAGTCTTTATGAGTCTTATGACCGGAGCAGTGGTCGCTAAGAGATAAGATGCATATCGCATATCAGATTTGAGATATGAAAGGAACATTAAAGGCTAAACTCACTTGTCCTCTTCGTCAGAAGATGAGTCGGAATCGAGATGAGCGAATGGTGTTGCCGGTCGGGCAGGCTTCGAGCGCGAGCTGTGTTTGGACTCCGGACTGGAGGTGGAATGGGATGACCGTGAAGAAGACTTGGCTTCGTTGTCTTTCCTTTGGGGAAGGAGTGAGACGGAGGAAGCAAACGAGGGTATAGACAGCTTACTTGTCAGAGCTTGATTTGTGCATGGCATCCGACTTAGCTTCGGAGGGATGCGAGGACTTTGAGTTGCTCGTCCTACCCTCCGTCGATGTTGTCGACTTGGAAGACGAAGCAGTGCTAGACGACGTCGGGGTGGAGGACGATGCCGAATGAGATGATGACGTCGAAGCAGCTTTCGGTGGAGGAGTTGTTTTCGTAGAAGAGCGCTTGGGCAGTCGCGAATGCTTCCGACTTTCGAGCAAGGCATTGTACGCGTCCGAAATCTATCGCGCAGGTAAGTTCACAGTATCCCCCGACGCAAGATAGGGAACATACTTCAATGAATTTCTCTTGTGCGGCTTCCTTATCGTCTTGGTTCCGGTCAGGATGCCATTTCAAAGCCTGAGGGGTTGCAAAGTGTGAATTATGTAAACCGGCGGGTGCAGAGGATATGCCAGCGCACCAATTTCTTGTACGCCACTCGTATCGCATCCTCCGACGCATCGTCTTCAAGGTCAAGTACCTTGTAGAGACTCTTCTTAGACGGTGTTGGGACAGGCATTTGGTAGGGATCGTAAGCTTAGGGATACAGAGGGTATGATAGATTCAGGTATACAATGTCATTCAGAGGAAAGACCAGAGCGAGTTGCGTGGAGCCGCTCATCCTGACAAGCGATTATAAGCGGCTGAAGTAAAACAAAACGAGGCAGCGGACTCAACAGATCATGCGACGGTCTCGACTACGCAATGCGCTGAAGATTACGGCTACTCCGGACCAAAGAGGAAACTGGACCATTCGTGATGACAAGACACCCCGCCTCGTGTCAGACATGCTGGACGCGGTCGTCTCCTGCTCTTTCATCGCAAGTGATCTGCGTACTGGTTCTTTGAGCTAATGCAAAGGTATTGACTCGATTGAAACACGGACATTGTCAAGTCGTCCAACCATAACAACAATGGTCAAGGGTTCTCTCTCGCTTGTGTTGACTACCGCAGCTAGCATCAAGAGTCAAGACCCATGGAGATTGACAATGTCACAAGGTCTCGTTAGACTGGACGAAAGGCACATTCTGGCCGGAACCACTTTTGAAGAGAGTTTTCGCAAGATCGCCAGAAGTCTACTAGTTTTGACTCGGTTCCGTTCTTCATCTCACAGTTGCGCCTTCCGGAATACTGACGACGCCCTTTTTGTGTAGGATCCCATAGAGATATCGATAGCAAATGATACGAGTATTATGCGCCATACGATTTGCAGCGATATGTGGCCGACAATTCATAGATGGAGGATTGTCGTGATAGCAAGTCGTTCAAAACTTTCAAACCAAGGTTCCAAGATGAGCGGGAGCCTTTTCGGGACCGCACCGCGTCAGCATCGGCATTCTCCGTGACACGATGCAGCGGGCCGGAAGCTCCCCAACTCTGTTCAGCTACCACTGGCACGTTCAACGCCCGGCGCATTGATATTGGTGGTCGATGAGACCAATCGCAACATGGCACGAACGTTGTCGTCGATGATGTCTAGAGGCTCCAGACGTGCAATACTTTGCAGGATTGCCGACCTCGTGCCCGACGTTCGCGTAACAATCTTTCATTCAAATTTTGTTCCTCTTGCGAGTAAGTACACCCAACGCGACGTAAGTTTTATGTTTGCGTGCTGGTAGGCATGGGATACTTAAAACATAATTCTGCACAGACAGGATCCCTTTTCCTCCTGATATTCGCCCCATGATTCATCCGAATCGGTGTCCGCTGGAGGTACAGGGCCTTCCGAACTCTTGCACTGCTCAACTCAGTGCCAGTGTGTCCATGGATTTCGTTCATCCTTTCGCTCAAGTCAGCCCATGCACGTTTATCCGTCAGCTAGGAGAACCACTGCGAGCCTATTGAGGAGCTGAGAAGGGTACGTTGCTTCGTAAGGTATGTCCTCGCTCATTCCGTATGCTCAAGGTCTGTTCACAGATGAAACAACAACTTTTTCATCACAGCGTTCGGCAGGGTCCTCTTTACCGGCCGTCGAGTGCATGCAGCACCTTCATATTATGTACGAATGTGTTTTTCAGTGATACATGGTGGCTCCGGCTCTGAACAGTGGTGGTTTTGGTCTCCTTTCCCCCTCTTTCCGGTCTCCTCATGCTGACATATGTCCTAGGAACAAACGCAATCACGTACGCCACAGTATTCTGCGATTTTCGTGTCTGTGAAGTTGGCCGGACTTGATTTGTCGGCCATCTGTTCCACTTAGCTGCGAGGGATCTGTCCCAATGACGAAGCGGCATACATGCATGTCCTGCTCTCTTTCGTCTCTCCTGATGCTCTGCGTTGCCTTTCGTAGAACTCGGTATTCTCCCCTCGCTTGTGCTCGAATGACTTTCGTACTCGAGCTGCCTGGTATCTTCCTGGTTTCAGCTTGTCGCATTGACCCTTGCCACGCTCGTCAACCTTACTCCGCTGAAAAGCACGCTACATCTTCTGGCCTCAGGCTCACCCGGATTTCAGGGCTGTTTCTCTCTATACCCTCTCATCCGTCGACAGTTTTTTCCCTTGAAAGCAATCTTTGTCTGGCTTCTTGCACCATGCATTCGTGCTCACCGGTTCTCACTTGAACGCCGTGCGACCCGCAGCACTGACGACCCTCACGATCCTCGTTCACAAAGTGCTGATGCATTCATCTCCAGTACAGCTTTCCGTGCTAGTGGCTGCTCAGAGCAGCAGCTATGTTCGCCTCGTGTTGTGCTTGGGACAAGCTCTCAGCCTCTCGCCGTCCAAGGATGGCGGCATGCAGCGTAGATGCTGGCGATACCGTACGTTCAATGCATCTGATCTTGATAATGCTCTCCGTTTGAGACGTTCGCGGTACATTCTTTTGTACTGTTATCGGAAGGTCGACGACGTTTTGATGATTATCTTGGAATCGGACCCTAATACGTCCTATTGGACCCGTCTACCACGGGCTTCCACTAACGTTGTTATGGACATGATGTTGTTCTTTTTCTGCTAGAATTCCTGAGGAGTCATTTATAGGGCCTGCGACACATCCTCATGGCTTTCCCAATGCTATGTTAAGACCGGGGGTCCTACCGATGGGCCCGGTGTGACGGGGCGGGGGTGCAGAAGTCACAGTTCCGAGGACGTGTCTGCCGTACTTGTTTCGTACGACATAATTCAGAACTCTACAACGACATGTATGTCCACATCGTGAGCTCCGAAGTGTGGCATGATCAATCATTCCGTGATTGGAGAGGCACTGGCGCTGTTGGGATTGCATGAGCGCCTGATCCACTTGTTTTCTACCATCACGACACGACTTACGCCACAGCAATAAATATCATCCTATTTGTCCAATATGCTGTCTTTCTTACTTCTGCAGGGGTGTCAAGGGCTATGGCAATCTCCGTTAGGTTGTCGGATGGGTTCGGTATCTACGTGTGGTATAAGGGCTTATTGACAAGGGTGGTCGACACTTTGCAGGGAAATCACACGACGAAAAGTACGTACTTCCTTCCATCTGAACATTCGCCAGAAGGTCATCTGATAATCACGGTCGTACAAGCATCATTCGCATTGTACTCTAGTCTCCGTTACAAGGGTCCAGCATCACCTTTAGATACACCCCGACTCTCCGAAAGTTCATTCTTCGCGATGTCTGAACTTACGCCAGTGTTCATCTTAGTCCGTTCTTGGAAGGGCCTGAAACATAACTGTGAGATACAATACAGCATTATACTCTGCATCCACCATCTAACACCGACGTTGTACCAGGGTTGCCTCTGGTAAAGTTCCCTGACGACCAGCAGGCGTACCCTATACGCATGATTAATCCTGCCGTCGAAGGGTTGTATACAATTCCCAGGGTTGCGCGTGGTACTCAGCACAGAAGGGCTTGTTCCAGCGGAAGAGTTTGTTTCATTCACGGGCGAGCTCGGTGCTTGCCATACGTCAGTGAGAATGTCCGGCTTCATCCCAGGAAGGCGTCGGCCCAAGCATCCCGATCAATATTATGACCTTGTTCCAGCTTATTCCGCGAAGATTGTAGCAAAAAATGCACATTGAAGACAGCATAGAACGGTCAGGCCCGGCCTGGCAACTCTCTCACATTCATTCCAGGGACGGTCATGGAAATCCATCATAAGCTTGCATCACGTTCAGAGTCTTTAGCTCCATGTCTAAAGACGGCTTTATGCTATGACGAACAAATGTCTCGCCGCTCCGGAATGAAGATACACAATATGCTATCTCCCCGTTGAAACGGCGTAATGGAAAACCGAGGTGTGATATATGTGATAGGTAGGTGTTGGTATCCTTTTCATTTCCGCCACCGTTAATGAGGCCTGGGACGCACTCACAGTCATGCGATCATACCTTGGTGTCCTCTAACCTGACTAGAGCATCGCATTCGCGGATTGGGTACTCATCTATCATAGGTCGACATTGTTTAGATCCGCGGGTACACGATCCTGCAATAATTCACAAGTTCAAACCAGCCAAGATCCTGGAGGAATAGACAAACGTGCGTAGTCAGAGACCTCTAGCTTACCTATGAGGATGTTTGAGCTAATACTGCATACAGTCCGGTGCAATATGCAACCTTACTCAACCAGCCGTGCAGAGCTACCAAACGAGCACCGGTCTTACAGCTCCTTCGGTAACCAATACTCCAAATTGACAGCCGCAGGGACCAGGCCCGCAGCGCGCTCAACAGTCTTCAGACGCCGATCGACGATCTTGCGATGGGCCTTCGATATTGGCTTATTTCCAACATAAACGCCACGAAGGCTCTGTCTTTCTTATTCTGACGCCCTTGACGCCCTCGTTTAGCCGACGCGATGGCGCGCCGCCTTGCAGTGACGAGCGTCAGCTGTACAAACTCAGCTGTGATTCTCTGCGATCCTTGCCATCATTTGAGCTCAGGATGGTCGCGTTTATCTCACATACTCGTCACAAGTGAGCGTATTTTTTTTTTGGTTTGTGTCATCCCGCCGCTAAACTTAGTAGCTGTGGGCGCAGGCGTCCACAAGCAATGATGCGTCTCGACTGGAGTAGCGCGTAGGGACGACTGTTCGATCGTGCCAGCATTCCCCACAATTCCCCGCATCCCAGACGCCGTTTCGAGTGCTGGGCGCAAGATGGCGCACACTTGGCAACTCCGTTGCCTACGTTCCTACGTCGGTGCGTTGTCGTCTTGTGTTCCTAGCATCTGATTGTTCCGCCGCCGCCATCGCCGACGTCTCATCCTTCAGTTTATCCAGAAATATTCGTCACGCAAGAGGAATTTTTCGGGGAGGTTTTTATAGGACACGAAGAGGATGCTTACCTAAAAAGGACCACCGATGCGGCCGTTCACGCCATTGGGGGACCCACAGCTTGCAAGCGCGTGGGTGGACGCGAAAATTTGGCGACACAGCGGAGGCATATCTGTGACGATAAGTATGGTGCCGGCCACCGATCGTCATGTACGGTCCCGACATCTTGTGAGCAGCAAAATTTCCTCTATTTTTACTCGTCGCAGGTCACTGCTGAGCCGTAGACGGTAGGTCCTACGTGACCGTCTCAGTTGTATATAGGACCGTCCTGGTATTCTCATTTTCTGGGCTTGGAAATACTCTGGAACGCCTCGTACCAGGGCCTCAACGATTGTGTTACGCTATGAATGTCGTATGTTTTGCGTATGCTCTCAAAGACTCTGAAATCGGAGACATTGGTTTCCGACTTCGGGCTATAGGCAGAGGGGTGCTGAGTGAGCGGTGCCTTCGGCGTGCTCGCCCCGGTTCGCAAGTACGGTACTATGACCTCCCGCAACCCCCTATCGCCTGGCCTCTGGTATACCAAGACCATGTCTTGAATGACTCGGTAGCAAATATCAACACGTTTTGTGTACTGATCGGTGAACTTGTCAACACCGTTCCACCGAGGAACTTCACAAGCGCCACGCATGCAGGGTGGACATACCTGCTCTGGTGGAATGAATGGTGCGTATTCTCCATGGCCGAACTTCTGGAAGCAGAGCTGACTTGCATGCTGAGCGAGCAGAAGAAGCACATGCCCAATCGCTGTGTAGTTCCCAGGCGCTCTCCATCAATCTGAAGTCTATCCTGATTCCTGAACGAAACGGACATTCTTGGACTGGTTGTGAGTCAGCGCATTCGCGGTCTCGTCCCGACACTCCGCTTGCTTACTACGAGACGTGGCTTCTAGTCGACTACCTTCTTCGTGTTGTATTCAACAGGCCACCAAGACCGCAATCCCAAGTTTCCAACTCTTAAACGAGGGGATTCGCTGGAGCGTCCGTGTCTTTTGTGTGGACCCATTTTGGTTGCGGTGGCTTCGCAAGTTCTGGAGTCGCGTTACAACACAATGATGGCTGTCGTAAACATTGTGTACCAATCGTTACTGTAGATGACATCCGGTTCGGAAGAAGCTCTCGTCGCTGTTTGATCCAATTGAGTTGCGTTGGCCCCACAGTTGCTCATTTGAAATGCGCGCTCTGTCTCAGCTCGTGATCCTGCTGCCCTCCGTGGACTTTTGGCTGCTTTTGGAGCTCGGCAAGGTACACGCCAGCTACTTAATAGTGCGCAAGCCAATGGCTGTGCTGAAGCGTTTATCGAACGACCAAAACGCTGAATCTCAATCGACTTACAAAGGAGAGTCGCCCGAAGAATGACTGCATCTGCATCTTCTGCGCTCTCTACGGCATCTTTGGAGGACGGAAGACGCACAGGCAAATTGCTGGGATGCCGATTTGATTCGAGCATCTGGCGGGACGCCCGTCGCTGTTTAGGACATGTTCGAGCAGACGCCAAATGTCGATCTGCGGAAGCACCTTTGTATGACGAGAACCTGGAGGGCCCAGAGGGACGTCTGCCTTCGAATTCTTGTTTTTTGTTGGATCACGACGGTGACCGTCATTTTTCTTCCTTCCGCGCCACGTATTCACGCATTCACATACGGGGATGGGCTGGCCAGCGAATATATCTGTTTGCGCAGCTCTGCGACCCCCCAAGGCAGACTACGTGGATATGAGCATCAGAGGGGAACGTCATGGTGAAACAAAAGGCCATCACGACGACACCGGTGAGGTTGTCCGGGTTGTCGATAACGGCGTCTATATATGGCCAGATGGCAAGATCTGCGGTCAAAAGCGATCAGATTTTTAGACAATCGGGAGGAAATTGGCGGTGGCCGGGGTCCGCCTTAAGGCAAATGGGGTATAGCCGCTGGTCGGCACCGTTCGTGGCGACGAGTCTTCTCGACTCTCGGCCGCAGTTTGTGACTGTTTTTGGTATGGTAATACTCGACATTAAGGGCATCTTGGGGATGCATGGAAGGGCCGCTGTAATTGTGTCTTTATTCGAGACAATAGAGGGAGTATACGCCAAGACGCGCCCAGTCACACTAGCGAGCGTTCGCAATGCAGACGGTGAAGAAATCGAAGAGCACGGGACAGCAGGCCAAAGGGAGAAGTTGGAACAGTTTGACCGCGCAAAACAAACGGTCTTTGGCCAGTACCGTGCTCTTCCCCCGACTCTTCATGAAATCGGAGCGCCCCCCCATCAGGCCCATCTACAACCAAGAGTCAAAAATCAAAGGACACCGCCCATGTCACGGTCATGAAAGCCTCGATCACGTACCTTCCTTAGCGAGCGAGGACGGACTTGTACTCAACACCTCGCCAATGCATATGGGCCCACATCAACACGAGGACGACAGGCAGTCCTCTCATACAATCGCAAAAATCGTAACATTCATCCAGGTCCTAACACATTCTGGGGGTGCTCGGGACTTGTAGCCCTTTGCACAGTCAGCCGGTTCGGCTTACTGTGGGCTCTCGGGGACACCTGGGCACAGAAGGAGACATGTGCGTAATAGCGACAGTTTCTCCAGCCCGTTAGTATCAGGTGTCGCTTGATAGGCAGTTTCATTGACGGGAATACACGCATCGTGGGCGGGAGAAGCATGCACTGGTGAAGGGACTGATAAAGTTACACTGCTAGAACGACTGCTGAGTTGTTACTGTGACATGGTAATTGACTGCGTTCGAATCTCATGCCGCCGCCTCGATTTCGTCGACGTACTTCTTGGACTCGTCGGACCCAGAAGCATTGAGGACCTAGATGACGCGGCGAGATGGTCGGTCGTAGCAACAGTGGTATATTTTTGCGTGCAAACGTACCTCAATAAGTTTCTCCACATATTTAGCCCAGGCCTCCTCCTTGCTCGTACCCTTGATGGAGTTCCATGCATCCCTAAAGGAATATGAAATCCGAACAAAACCCACGGGATAAGAACACAGCCGTGAACGCACCACTTGGCCTTGCCAGTGAAATCAAGCATTCCCGGTCGGGCGACGTTTACATCACCAATGGTAGCTGCATATAGTCCAGTGGTTAGCCCGCGGCGGACACGGAAACACGACGGGCAACACGGAACTGACCCTGCTTGTAGTACTTGTAGAACTAGAATATCTCTCATGTCAGGATATCCAGTCTCCGAAGGAGTATGCGTCAAGAGACTTACGAAGAGCTGATCGTCCTGCGACGGCTTGATCGGACCATCCTTGGGAAGAGACTGGACGATTTCGACGGCCTTGGTGAACTTGGCTTCAGACATTGTAAGTGGGAGTGATGATGGATGCTAAAGTGCGATGAAAGACTGTGATGAGTGGAATCCCTATGTAACGATCGCGACGATGGAGACGATTATCAGTGTGCGGCAACGGCCGTCATGCTAGCGTCTGAACGCGTCCCCGTTGCAATATTGCACTCAAAGTCGAGCAGCTGTCGTGAAGGAGCGCGATGGGTAGCATTTGATGTGGGGGATGTTATGTCTACCCAAACGACCAAGATGCAACTCAAGATTAACGTGTGGGGGGCGCGATAGACACCGCCCGCCGCGGTGTCGCGACGGGAGCGTCAAACATGAATTCTCCTAAGATCAGACAGGGGGATTTGCACGCCTGTGCGTTCACGTATGAGTTTCCCCTGGTTCCTAAATGTTTGTCGCGCTGTAATATGCTCTCATGCACATTCCCGAGAATCTCGTCGGCGTCGAGAGGCTCGATGAGGAAGGGGGCGCCTGTTGCCGAAAGCAGCCATTCCGAACTCAGCCCAACTCCGCCGCGCGACTAGCTCGACACTGACGACCAACACAAGCTCATCGCTGCACTGACAGCTCACACCACCCACAACCTCCCACTCTGCTCTAACTCGCCCTATTGTCGGCCTGGACGCTCTTTCGCGCTGTTCTAGTGTCTGGAATACCGCCTTCTCGTCGAGATGTCTCGCTCAGTTCCACCTCCTTCTCACCAGGAAGTGACTCGGAAACTGTCGATACACAGCGCTGCCAAGCCACCCAAGGTATGTTGGCGTCTCGACCACGATCGTAGCAGTTCTTGTGCGCTTACTCTTCCTGCTTTGCGCTGCCGTCATGGCTCCCAGAAACCATACTCGCAGACAGCTCCTGTTTCTGGCACAGAGTCCGACTCTGATTCTGGCTTCTCGCCTGAGGTCGTCCCGCCATCCCCCATCGCAACGGCCAGTCTCAGTGGTGCCATGATGGGCACAAGTGCCAGCTCATCACACCCGCCATTATCCTCCATCGCCGAGCGGAGATCTGCCAGCGGGGGGGAGGAGTCGGAGGAAGACGATCAGGGAGAGGACGATGGATGGCGTGTGGAGACGGAAGCGACGCAGCGCGACGCCCTGCACGACACGGTGCTCAAAACGGGGTATCTCTGGAAGAAGGGCGAGCGGCGGAAGGTACGTCCTAACACCTGGCGCGTCCTCACTGAGTCTGATTGCCGTGCGCGTTCGTCCGTCTGTGCGTTATCAATAGACCTGGAAGAAGCGGTGGTTCGTCCTGCGTCCCGCCCACCTTGCTTTCTATAAAACGTCAGCAGAGTACAAGCTCTTACGTCTACTCGATCTCTCGGACGTCCACTCTTGTACACCCGTGACACTCAAAAACCATGCGAATACGTTTGGCCTTGTCTCTCCTACGCGGACATTTTACCTGCAGGCGACCAACTCTAATGACGTTCAAGGATGGGTAAATGCAATTACGGAAGCAAAACGCTCTTTCCTATCGACCTCTACTCAAAACTCAGCGACGACTATGCCGATCCATATCCCTCCGACGGCCCCCATACCGATTCCAAGGTCGAATTCCGCACGACGGGGATCAATGCAGGCTGTACCAATGTCCGCATCGCCCTCCCAAAGTCATTCGCCTCATGGGCACCATTTCACGTCTTCTGAATCAGAAGATGCCTCGCCTAGCGGACCCCGTTCATATAACACTGTTACATCGCCGCCTACAGCTGTATCAGGCGATGTTTCGTCACCCTCGAAGCTGCCAGGGGCAGCAATAGATGCTTCGAAGGTGATTCTGTCAGGATATCTCATGAAGTGTGGTTCTCGAAGACATATCTGGCATAATCGGTGGTTCGTACTCAGTGGCGAGAAACTGATGTACTGCCGCAGTCACATGGTGCGTTCTAGCCCGTTTTACTGGTCCCTCTGCTGGGAAGACGTCCAGGATAGGTCTTATTAACGCTGAACACATGTTCTTGTTTTGTCTGGATCTAGGACAGCACCAAGCCCCACCGCCAGATATCACTTGCGCAGATCCTGGACGCCATTGAATACGACCTCCCTTCGCACCGAAACGCCGTGGGTGTGAACGCGTCTCCGATCTCGCCGCCCCAGGTACCAGCTGGGCTCTCAGACGACCCAGAAGGCAAGCACAGGACGAACACGTTCAAGATCGTGACCACGAAACGGCCTTTGTTGCTGTGTGCGCCGAGCGAGGAGGAGGAGATCAAGTGGTTGAGTGCGGTCCGAGCGCTCATTGCTCGCCGATCGGGAGCGGGAGTAGTACCAGGAGATCCTGCAGGCTATGCTTCTCCCTCCTCGAAGACGACAGCAGCTGTAAGTGGTACAGTAGGTACGTCTGTTGGAAAGCAACCGCTGGGGAATGCGGACTCGTCAGTGGGAGGAGGAGGCGGCGGATCCGGTGCGAGTGGGGCGTCAGGTGTGGGTTCTGGAGACAGACGCAGGGGTTCTATTACGCGGCGGCTAAGCCTCACTGGAGGGTCAGCGGGAGCAGGAGGAGGAGTCGGCACTGTGGTCGTTGGCACGCCTCAAGAAGTGGGAGGTATCTAGGCGTCAATCTTGGAAACTCGATAGACTCGCCATCCGTTATGGCGCTCGTACCGGACGCATTTCGTTGGGCAGCAGCCTCTTTCGCTGCTCGTCATGGGCGTCCACGACGATGCTTTGGTTCCCGGCACTGCTTTATGCTGCTTTGCTTCCGTTTGTCGTTCGCTGGGTTTATTTCTTTCCTTCTCCTCACGTCTTACAAACCCTTGGATCGGGAACGCCCATGTTTTCGTCACAATACCCTCTGGATCAACCTCTTCCTCACCCAGCCGTTCTACTCATTCCGCTCATTCGCATGGATTCTCAGTCATCATCGCGGAGATCACACACTACGACGCAATGCCGTTAGGCCAGACTTCTTCCTATCACCCATTTGCACCACACTACCATGTTGCGCGCGACGTTTTGCTTTGGACGTGTCGAATCTTTGCACTCATCATCACAGTAGCTGAAACTTGAATATAGTGTATAGTATCCATCAAACGGTGGCTCTGTGGTTGCGGAACCCTAATCCCCGCTTTGACCCAGGATGTTACTGATTGCAATGTACTTTTATTGGGTTTCTTGTCGTGGACTGAAGGATGTACCTGGAGGAGGAAGAGGTGTGCTTGGAATCTGTCAAACGCCGCCTCCGTCGACGGTGGGCCCCGTCATGGCCACCCTTGATTGGGTTGGAAGCGTGGTGCGCGGGGTCTTTCCTAAGACCTTCCGATGCATCGTAGGTTTACCTAAACGTCCTTTCTGGGCAGGTCGATTGTCCGTTGCGATTCTCATTCGTAAGTTGGTATTTTCCTTCACGACGATGACATGGCTGGGTTTTATCTATACCNCGTTTGTCCTTGGGCTCCTTGTCATGCGATGGGATGGGAAACATTTCGAGCAACGGAAGTGCTTGACTCGAAGACTGGGTGGTCCCCATCGTGGCATGAGGTGCCAGCTTTGGATCCGAAGATGTGTGCATGCCTCGCCGTGTTTGGTTACACCTTCCTNCGAGCCAAGCGTACCCACCGCTGCCAGTAAGGTGACTTGTAAAGTCGCCAGGCCCACCGTTCAATTCAATTTCATTGGGTGCGGGGGCGTACATGCACCACGCCATACGCGGCCGGGAACGGATGGACATCAGTGCGTTGTAAGCCGCGGACGTGGTTCTCTTCAATATCGCGGCCAATATCATCGTCATTACGAACGGGANGNTTGCGCAAGAGGCGGCTTGTANAATTGAAATGACTGTTTTGTTCTACGATAACAACCGCGAGCCTAGAATGACCGGCGTCACAACCCCGTGGCGTACGAAAGAGGACAAGGGCGTTTGTTGACAACGCGGGTGCCTAATCTCGCGAGATCTGTGATGAAGGCGGCTGTACATTCATTCCATTGGGAGCCTTGTAAGCGTGGAGGTCCTTGACTCAGCGCGACAGCCCCGCCACGAGGCAGAGGAATGCGATGGNCAGGACGCCNGCGTCTGGAAGAGGAANNTGCCTAATTGGGATTGGACGCTGGGGGATTGCCAGAACGGGCGTTAATTAAAGGGTGCGGACTCTGGGCGCCCACCGACTCGGGTGATGTGACGAACCGAGGACGGACCCCGGGAGCGGCGATCGGGGGTCGAGGGAGGAGTGGCTGGGGGGGTGGGTAGGTAACGGGTGACTTCGTGACTGCAGACTGTCACCGCTCGCGTGACGGGTGTGTTGAAAGTTCGCACGGGGCAGCCCAGCGCCCTGGGGTACATATAGGAAGGATCGCGCTCCTTGGACCGCCTACGCCCCGTCCTCCGTACATACAACAACTCTTTCTCCTTCCACCATCTATCTTTTCGTTGCATTTCATTCTATCTCACCACAATGCCAGACCTCCCTTCCAGCCCAAGGAAGACCGTCTCTTCCACGTCCCAGGCCGCAAAGGCGCAGACGCAAAAGAAACCCGGAGCGCCCAAGCCAAAAGGCGCCGTCAGAGCAAAGTCGGGCTGCTATACTTGTAGGATTCGAAGGAAGGTCAGTGTCTTCGACTTCGACGGGCTCTCGCGTCGCCGTTGGCCCCGTCCATCGCGCAGGCGATGCGTCGCCACTCGATGTTGAAAATTTTCACCCTGTGGCGCACCCACGCTGAACTCCCTCTCCCTCTCCCAGAAATGCGACGAGCAACCTAACGTAGATGGGGCTTGTCAGACGTGTGTCCGTCTTCGGTTGCAATGCCTGGGTTTCGGAGCGAAGAGGCCTGACTGGATGAGGGTAAGTCGTCTCTACCCCTTTTTCTTGCTTGCGCCACACTTCATATCTGACTTTCATATCTCCAGGAGAACAACAGTGTCACAGAGTTGCGCGAGAAGATCAAGGCGTTCCTTGCATCGCAGGGCATGATCAAGGGTCACTCGGGCTCGGGCCCTCGGGCAAACGACGCTGAGCCCCAAGTCCTCATCCTCGTCGACAATCTTCACTCGAGCCCCTCGAGCCCTCCTACTCCCACACTCTCCGCCGGCTCGAATGGCGAGCACCGGCAACAGGGCCCAATGACCTCCTACGTTCGCGATGGCTCCCACTACCAGCCAACGCTGCCTCCACCTGAGCAGCAGCAGTACCATCCTCCGCCGCCGCCTCCCAGTATGTATTCCTTTATGATTAATAGTTACCCGCTTGGTAGTAATTCCCTCCAGGCTGGCAACCTCATGTACCGGAACTAGTGCATCCCGATGCTACCATTCCTGGTCGGGGCCATGGGCTCCCGCCCATGCCAGACATGATCTATTCCAACCCCCCCAACTCTATGTTACCACCCCCTAGTCTAGTGAACGTAAATTCTCCCTCCCCGTCGTGTAAGACACCCCAGTACCGCTATTAGTGTATTTTTGGAATGTATTGTGCTCAAGCCCTCGTTTGTTGGCAGGGCTTAATGGAACGTCGTCTTCTTATAACCATCATCGAAGTCTGCCCTCAAACCAACCGCAACTTGTGAGCTCCTATGGTCCCCACTATCATTTCGATTATCCTGTCGACGAGGACCTCTCCCCTGTGGGTACTGTTTACGGCCCTATGATACCAACGCAGATACCTGTTGAGTTCCCCATGATACCAGCAGACCAGACCCGGTTCGTCCACCATTATCTCCGTTATGTCCTCCCCATTCAGTACCTGCTCGCGCCCAAGTCCATCTCGGACGCGATGTTCAGACTGATCCAGACGTACCCCACAGCACGGGATGCAGCGTGCATGCTGTCTGCTCTGCACATCACTTGCATGCAGACACCGTCCGACAGCTCAGCACAAGCGTCCAATGCGGTATCGACGACCTACAAACGGTTGGAAGAGACATTGCTGCATCAGAGTCATTACACAGAGGGCGATGCGATGGCGGGCCTGCATGTTGTGTCTACATTCTTATTTTCAGGCGGAAGAGGACCATGGGACCTGTTTCTGGACATCGCCATAAAATTTGTCTCCAGCGTGTTGAACAATCCCAAATACTACGGCCCAGAAGACGTATTGAAGCATTGTTCGGAAACCACTCGGTTCATCATCAAAACCACCATGTGGTTCGACGTGCTCGCCTCGGTCACGACGCAGCAGGTCCCCCGTTTCCTGTCCGTCTACCGACAGCTCTTTGGGCGCTCTGGCGCCTACGTCGGCGAAGGGGTGTCGTCGCCAGAAATATCGATGTTGCCCGTCATGGGCTGCGAGAACCACATCGTGCTCGCCATTGCTGAGATTTCAGACCTGGCCTGCTGGAAGGAGAGCCACACGCGCCGGAACAGTCTCAGCGTCCCGCAGCTCGTGGAGCGCGGGATCGAGATAGAGAGGACCTACCTCTCCCCAGATTCTCCCTACGCGACGCTCGGCGTCTCCTCCGATTCAGCATTTGGTCTTGGTCTAAACGCCCATCATCTCAATCCTGGCACTGACGAGGCCACTGGCGGCGCCATTGATTTGGAAATTCTCCAGCGGCGAAGGCTCACGAACGAGATCTTTCGCGCCTCGGCACGGGTGTACCTGCACACGGTGTTATCTGGGGAGAACCCCTCCTGCCCAGAAATCATGCACGGCGTGGCGGCTACCATTCATGCTCTCAGGCAGGTCCCGACCGACTCGCCGAAGGTCAACCGCGACGTGATTCGCTCCGTCGTCTTTGGTATATGCATTTGCGGGTGCTTGACGGACGATCGGGGCCAGCGGGCGTTCCTCACCAAGATGCTGCAGTCGCAGCAAGGAGAGTCTGTCGGCAATGTCGCCGAGGTGCAGAGGCTGATGGAGAAGGTCTGGGAGCGCAGAGAGCAGACGCAAAATGGCGGGCCACCGGTCAACTGGAGGGACGTCATGCGAGAATCGAAGGAGCTGCTGCTCCTTGTCTAGAGGTTCGAGCTCAAGTATTAAAACATCCTGCGGACCGTTCTACGCCTCCACCCTTACCCCCATTCAACCCTGCGCCACGACACCGTACAACCACCCAGGCTCCCTTACTATTCATTGGTTTCCTTTCTTGTCTGTTTGCGTGCCGCTCTACGTCTGCCTGGCGCCCGCACAGTCTCCCTCCTTCCCCTTCATGGCTTAGATCAGGCTGCGTATCCCGTTTTGATTCTCTGCTCTGCCTCTTCTTCTCCTTGGATCCCTAGTTATGTTTCATGCTGTTGATTCAATTTCGACATATAGGATATACCTTTTCGCGGCCCCCACATCNCTCTTCCGAATACCTCCCACCGCAATTGAAATCACGACACCGCTCCGGTCACGTTCAAACCATCATCCCATTTTATTGTCCATTCCATTGCTCCGTGCTTCTTCCCTCTGGATCGTNGNTCGTCNNTTCNTNCATNCTNNNCCTNNCCCTGTNCNTNCTNNTNTNNANTNTNCNTTNTGCNNTNTGNNNTCTNNNTTC
>SGPM01000101.1:0-12891 GCA_004802725.1 Antrodiella citrinella | reverse complement strand
TCTTNCTTCNTNNTCNTNNNNTNTCCGCTCTCTCTCNCTCTCTCTCTCTCTCTGGATATATCCGTCTCTTTCGCATGTTTCCACCTTGTTGCACTTGTAATACTCAAACACAACTCGTCTCCAGTCCCCTTGCCTACCTCCGCTATCACCATCACGATTNACGTTACCTCCCGTTCCTCTTAAGATGCGATGTGCGCTCTGCCTTCGCTGTAAGATCTCACCTGTTCATTTATTTACCCTTGTATTGGAATGTAAAGTAGCTACTCGGAATTCCTTTTACTTGCTTGTGAAAGTTTGGTGTCTCGGCTTTGCCAGCCTACGTAGAGAAGACAGCACAAAAACAAAATCGCCAAAAGACNTTCTTCTTCAAAGCGATTCCCTGAGGCCTAGTGCATGCCGTCCCGTATCTGTGATTTCGAACATCACAACGGCATGCCCTATCTAAACGACAACTTTTACGCCGCGAGCGTTCGTTGGGACCCGTTTCGTTTCAGCTCAACAAACAATTCACACTCCACTCCGAACAAGTTCTTCTGCAACGAAACTTCCTCTCAGGCCTTTCACTTTCACTGTCACATTCCATATTCACACCTTTGGTCGGATATCCGACCAGCACCGCAGCTTAATCCTAATTTTTGCCGCCACAAACGGCACCATGGCTCGCACAGTGCGGCAGCGCAACGATAAGGTCCAGAATGCACACGCCGGGTACTAAGGTCACGGTGATATCCAACCAAAACGCATCGCACGTGCCCTTCGGTATTGGCGTAGTGCCGGCCCACGACTCCCTTCCACTTGTTCCGACCTCTGCAGGGGTCTGCACCCAGGAGGCACCCGGACCGCAACCCCGTTCGTTCTATTGCGTCAGGTTCTCAGCTATACCTCGGGACCCAAGGGCAGGGGCAGGGTGTGTGCATACTTACGACTATCGTTGCTGCGCCGGTACGGTGTGACGGGCTGTACACATTCCCATACACAGAGTGACTCAGTCTGGTCCTATTTCGAGGGGTCATGGTGGTCCGAGTCGGTAAGGAAAACGGAGGATGTAGATTGCATCGGACTCTCCACTTCGAGTTCTTATTACGATGGCGATGACGGAAGAGGGGGGTCGCGCGTTCTTCTAGCGTCAGGACGAATATGGCGAGGAAAGATTCGTGGAAGGAGAAGCGGGCATAAGGAAGATAGGGACGAGGTCTTGTGGGGGTGGGCTAAGTAAGGGACGTCAAATATCGAAAGTTTCTCTGAGAGCTATGATGCCACTATACCAGAACGCCCCATAAACAAGGTTTTTTTCCTGCGCGAACACTGTGGATTCCTGGGCAGACGCGGTGAGAAAGCGTGCAGGTGGTGTGAAATGAGCGCACAGAGAGTGGGAAGCCTGAGTACGATTCAGGTTCCGCGGCCTGACGTAGGTCCTCTCCATCATATATCACCGGCCCAATAAGTTCGAACAGGATTTGTGTTCGGATTTTAAAACGGATCGATGTGCTATATCATAGGTGTTCAGTAGGATGTGCACCGCGTGAGTGCTAATGGGATAGGGTCGCCTGCGCTGATTCAAGTTCTGTGGAGGAAGGTGCTTGAGAGGCCAGACAAAGTCGAGTCGAGTCGGGACAAATCGAACTCACCTCAACTCGCATCAAGACTCAAGACGGTGTAACACCCTCCATCAACGCGATCTGTATATATCTGCGGAATCTGTTGACAGGAAGGGTCCGGCGTTCGAGGGCTCTTGACGACAGAAGACTTCGCACAATAACAAAGGGCGAAGTGATCGTCTGCGGTCGTGTATGTTCTCATTCAAAAACGCCACCGTCTGTTGTTGAGAATCAAACGGGCGCAACCGATGGGTGTTGATCCATGTTTTTCGTCCATGCCAACCAGGAACTGCGCAGCGATTAGGAACGACCACGGTTTGAGTGAACACTTTGTGTGCACATCGCGGACCCCGTCACTAGCCTTCACGTCGAGAACGATCCTGACGGTGTCGTGTTGCAGCATATTAGTGTTCTGTCCGGCTCACTCGCGACGTCGACGTTGCGTGATGGGTCCAGTCACGCGCGTGGCCATGTGAAGCAAAAAGCGTACCAAGAGCCCCGTAGTCCCGTGCTGTGCGGTAACAAGCAAGTCAACAAGCCAACAGAAGTCCGTCTCGGTGAGAGCCAGAATTCTTGCATTTTGGAATTCATTTTGGCTGTGGTACGTACGACTCTGATTGAGATCAAGATGTTTCTTTTCTGATAACGTGTGAGAAAACCACAGCATCAATATACTACACTGGTGTTGACGAGCTATTGTATCCGTACTCACCTATTCCGTATTCATTGTGATTTTGCATGTTCGGCTAGGTGGGTTTGCATTGTTAGAATCAGAGAGTGGGTCAGTGTGCTCGTTCCGTCGGCGCATGCCCGGCATTGCGCTTGGAACCAAATTCCGTTCGAATCTATCAATCCAAAAAAGCATTGCTCACCAGCAGCATTCGTAATATCTTGGAAGCTTAGAATGTTGGGGCGTTCCGTTATGTTTTGAACCACGAGGAAACGGCGAATTCATGTCTTACTCCGTTCACAGTCGGACGGAAGCCTCGATCAGATTTGGAAACCTCCAGCCCTTTTTTGGCAATCGCGAGCACTTTTTGGAGTTGTTTGTCCCTGCTTGGAACTCCTTTGCCCGCTCCTCCGCACAGTACGACGGCCTCCATCGACATCGATCGTTCTCGATGTTGCAAGTTATCAGTATTCAAGCTTCAATGACGGCACGGGCTGCGACAATAGCACCGATCACAAGATGAAAAGTACAAGGAAGTCGCGGCCTATCGATTGGAGTGAAATTGTCCGGTATATTACCGTACTGTCTCACTACGATATCAATGTAAGTCTCGGATTTCGACGTGCTCTTTGTCATAATAAACCATACTTACCGATGGTTTCTCCTCGGATACAAGGAGATCTTGGGGGCACATACGTTGTCGACGTATAGCTGAGGCCGACTCGTTGTTCACTGCAAGACCCGCTCCAGGCGGTGCCAGCACGGATGTCGCTTACAGCCGACAAGACCGATTTCTCCGACAAAATCTGTCTCAAAATTATCTGGCCACATTTCCATTGGCGGGAAGGAGGGCCACAAGTTGGCCAGTGGCCATGAGGCCTAAAGCTGAATTACGCGATTGAGCCTTACGGGGTTTCCTTTACAAGAACCCGGCAGTGTCAACGAACCTGAATATCGTCTGGTTGGTGTTAAAGACTACGTTTTCGCGAAAGGCTATGAGAGATGGCTGTGGACACTAACCTTTAGACCTCCAGGTTGGAGTTGAACTGCAATCGGAGCGCATGGTGGTGATGAGCGACGATTGGAGCAATAGAGATACAGTTCTGCAGAAGTTAACCGAGTCGTGATCGGGTCATGGTACCTAGCATGAGCTGACGTTAGGGGATGGGGGTCTGTCTGTATTTTTACATACAGTACAATTGGACGGATCATCATGCATGTGCTGGTCTGACGATACGACACAACGACGCGACGCAACATCGAGAGCATGTCCTGTTGTTTTCTGACTGACATTGGGCGCTCGACATGAGGAAGCAGTCCAGATCTTTAACGGGCCCATGGTTACAACTCGCACGACGACCTTCATCACCCAAAACAGCTTGCTCAAGCAAAACCAGGCACATCGAACAGAGTGCAATTGCACCAGACCTCGTATGATGGCCATGTTGTCGAATCTGCTAGAGATCGTGGAATCTTCAGATCAGCACTGGGACGAATCCTGACGAATCGAATGCCTTTCGCTAAACCTAGCCAAATCCAAGCTAAAAATCGGTGACCAACTCGCAGTTACTCGCTGGCAGACGCTCGATGTCCGACGACGGGCCGTGTGCGGCACTCATTCTCGGGGACTGTCTAGCACTACGAATGTGAGTCTTTGGCATTGCAACGGCAGCAGTGAGCTGGCACTTACTCGCGTTGTCGATGTCTTGAGTTGACAATGAAAGTGACGGTGTGTGATCACGGACAGAGCACTCGTCCGTTCACCAAAAGAAGTCGCTTGTATGGGAAGGCCGATGTACAAGGGCCCTTAGGCGCATCGGAGAATGTTATCAGAGATTCGTGCAGACGCACCCTCCTCCCGTGCGCTTCATGATCGGAATCCGAATAACTCCTTGATTTGGCACATCCCACCGCTCCTCGCTGTACCCTCCGTCAAACGCTCGTCTGTCCAGCTAATATTTACAGGCCGTGATGTGTTTGCACATACTTCCCGTCGCACACATCGGCCCTCCTCAAACGGCCGTAGCGACCTTGCCATCACGCCGTGCAACTTAAGTACTCGGTCCATCCACTGCCCGTGATTGCTGAAAAGGGACCGTACTCAGCGAGCGATTATTTCCTCCTTACCCACACCCACCGCCTCGCTCGTCTCCAACTCTTATATTGAATGCCTGTCCCAACTTCTGCTCTGGTCTCTGAGACCAGGCATGCCACCGATCCCTCGCTCGTCTCCAGCAGCTCGACCGACTCAACACCTTCCCCGGGTCCATCTCAACTATCGACCACACCCATAAGCGCACCACCTACTATGGAGATTGGGAGGACTTCAGAGGAGCGCGACGTAGACCAGAATGACGAACAGCGCAGTGCACGGAGCACTCCCTCGCGCACCACCACCGATTTGACGCGTTCTCAATCAGCCGGTAAGGGCGGATGCTGGTAAGTACAGCGTGTGCATATTCTTTCGTCACGGTGTCTAACATGTCGCCTTTCTTACCCAGGACTTGTCGAGTGAGGCGAAAGGTACGTGTCTTGACATTTCTTGTCCCTCTATTCTTGTGCTCACCTGGTACCTTCATGTCAGAAATGCGACGAGGAGCGAGAGGGAGACTCGTGTAAGACGTGCCTTCGGCTTCGCATTAAGTGTCTCGGCTGGGGGCCAAAACGTCCTGAGTGGATGAGGGTGAGCAGCGTTTCTTCTGTCACTGTGATTACTTCCTCCTGCTTACCGATTTCACAGGACAAGGATAAAGTCTCCGAGTACAAAGCTGGTATCAAGGAGCAGCTGACGCGAGCTGGACTCATCCGAGGCCAACCTCGTACAGCATACCAAATGCCTAGCAAAAACGTTGTGCCGTCACAGTCTAGCTTGTATGCTGGGTTGGCGGGCGGTTCTGGCTCACAGCCGCGCCGCAGCTACGGTGACATGGATCATTCGTACCGCTCTACGTATGCATCGAGTTCGCAAATTCATGCCTCTGGCGTAATTCCTGTCCTTCCCAGTGAGTATCTCATCAGCCAAGCACAATTTATAGCGCGAGGACTTACTCAGCGTCCATCAGCCACTCCACAAGACACCACCACCATGAGCTCTTTCTTGGACCCGACGCTCAACGATAGTATGTTCTACGGCTCGCCCACTATTCCCGTAATGAGCACCCCCGACCTTAGCTACGAAGGCTTCCTAGGCGGCGACCTTTCCTCTCTAGCTCCTCTCACTCCCTCCTTGCCTGCTACACCGCCACTTTCAGAGTCGACGCCCTCGCCGGAAGAGTACATCATGTACTACTTCAACCAAGTTCGCCCCCTCCAATACGTCTTCGCTGGGAACACCGTGACCAGTCTTCTTTACTCTGTACGTCGATCGGTTGATGCTTCTTCTGCACGTCAAACACTCATCCAGATCTCGATCCGCAGATGATATATGCGGAACCCAGAGGGGTGCTGTCGAATGCGCTCTGCGCGTTGGCAAGTTTACATTCTGCTCGGCGGCGCATCTCGCAAGGATTGGAAAGTCCTAATAATATACCACAACGCTCTATACCCAAGTTTTTCTACGACCAGGCTGCGTACCAACTTATGAACAAGAAAACCATGGGCCAGTATTCAGAGCAGGACGCCATCGCCGCGGCCTACCTGGTGTCGTTCGCTGTGCTCTCGGGAGGGAGCACAAACTGGCTCTCCATGCTGGAAATCGCATGCGAGTGGCTATCACAAACGGGCATACACGAGGACCAGAATCCCAAGCTAACGCTCATGAACATGAGCAGTGCGGGAAGGTTTGCGGCGAAAGCAACCATGGTGAGTACAGCGCGCCGTGATCCTTTCCCTAGCAACGGCTGACCTTACCTTTTCCGTACAGTGGATGGATATCCTATCAAGTGTGACGTTCCTTCAACCTCCACGCTTCCTGTCGTTGTATCGCAGGCTGTTCAAGAGCGGTGCCGGTTACTGGGGTGCGAGCACCGGAGAGCACTTCGAGTGCAAGATGGACTTTCTCACAGGCTGTCCTGATGGGGCGGTTCTCGCCATCGCCGAAGTCGCCGCACTAGCTCACTGGAAAGCCACCGAGATGCGCAACGGATGTTTGAGCATCCGTGAGCTGGTCAGGCGCGGTGACCTCATTGAGCAGGAGCTCAAGTCCCATTCCGCGTCAGGGCTGCTGGACGCCGACAAAGCGGCAACAACGCAAGTCGTGGATCCGCTATTGGCCGCATCGTCCGGTGGGATGATGCAAGGCGAAGGTCCAGACGGGACTGCGCCGCCTGATGAGGTCCGCGTGCTGATAGGAAAGATCCATCGCGAAAACGCCTTGCTTTACCTGCACACTGTGGTGAACGACGCGCACCCTGGTATGTCAGCTTCGGTCTTCGGTCACACCGTGAATTACGACTCACCTTGATATCTTTACAGGTTGTCATGAGATCGTAAACTCTACGACTATCCTCTCCAACTACCTTCAGAAGCTCCCGCCCACGGACTTCGATCGAGCCATCATGTTCCCCTTGTGCCTCACGGCGGTGATGACCGACGACCCCGCACTACGAGACCAAATCTCGCACCGGTGTGCGGCGCATAACGATGAATACGTTGGAAATATGTATCAAGCACGTACTTTGATGGGCGCTGTATGGAGTAGACGCCAACAAGCCATGAATATGCAGCGCCGTTCCGTTCCCGTGGATTGGAGAGAGTGCTTGCGAGACCGCTGGTCAAGCCTGCTGGTGGTGTAAAAGGCCAGTACGCACGTGTTTGTCAAGCCCGGTCCCGCCCACGTCTTCTGACATCGCAGCTTTCTCCTCGGATCTCCCTCCCCTGCTCTTTTGGTCTCGATATCGTAGATGCTGCATACCATCCGCCGTCTTCACGCACTTATATTTAGATTTGCTTTCGTAGCTCTGTAATGTGTTGTTAGAACACCTTTTGTATCGAAGATGCCCAAGTGTACACTACCTACCCTTTTTGCATTCAATTATCATCATCTGGAACAAATAGCGATTGGCCAGTATGTTCTTGCTCGCCTATTGACCGCAAAGGCAGACTTGGATGTGACTTCGTCCGCGTCCTCGGGCGGATTTGGTCGTGGCCGAACTCACGCGTTCAATTGAATACGAGTGACCTCAGTGGAAGCTCCAACATTTCTTCGGGTTGAAACCTGAGCGCTGAGCAACAGCGAACACGGAACAGCACGGCTGAGCAGCACGGTTACGAGCCAGCCCTGATGACAGTGAAAGAAGAGCGGGAGATAACGTCAACCACGGGTCCTGCGGGTTCGACGTCGGATGGTCACTCACCAGATATTACACGTGTACATCACCTCGGACGCGACGCTCGACCTTGAGCCTCATCAACGTCCAGAAGCTGTCAGTGATATCCCGACGTAGGGTTTTAGTGGACGAAAGGCGGGAAAGTAAACAACGAGAGGGGAGAAAGATGGGGAGATAGAGGAAGCGTCTGGAGGGAGAGGGAGACTATATACCGAGCACTCGGGGATTGTCTCCCACTGAGCGCCAATTAGGGCGGTAGATTGGCGCGCTGCGTTTCGGGAAGAATCATCCACAACTCTCTTCCTCCTCCTCCTCCTCTTCCTCGTCTTGGGAGAACAAATCTCTGACATCTTTTCTTTCGAGTCGAATACCACGTTCGGCCACCGCTTCTGCAGAACGACTCCATTTTCTTTCCAATTTTCGCGACTCTGGCCTTGGGCGAACACCGAGAAAGCATGTCACTCGTACCCGCTCGAGCACAGGACGAAGATGCTGAATTTCGGGACATACGATGTTGGCTTGGGGACGCAATAGATACCAATATGGAGTCTGCGCGCGGGTATACGAGGAGGGTTAAATGGATAGAGCGCAGCGAGCGGTCCGCGCCCGACGTGTGCGACTCGTTTAAACACAAGATGCGACGGTACCGGTGATACTGAGCGTGTTATCATGCGCTCAACCAGGTGTAACTCCATGCATCGCGCCTCCTTACGTCTAATAACGATGTCGCTGCCTGTACTGCTGGCTACCAACCGACCACTCCGGCCGTATGTTTGAATGTGAGTTTATTATAGTGTTTTTGTGGCGCCGTTTTGCATGTCTCACACTCCCGTATAGGTTCTAGTGCTACCTTGGTATGGACGCCCGCATTCCTCGGGCGTTGTTTCTTGCATGCGCCCGGCAGACCCTCCGTACCGGCGGTCACTCTGTATGGTCGCTTCCTCGCACGCTGATTCTATGGGAAGCCATAGCAGTTCCTTCGCGAATTCTACCAGGAGATTATACTCGTAACTTCACCACTCGGTAGAGATGGATGTAGAGTACGTTACTTATGACAGCCTTTGACAGGAGAGTCTATATTCCCTTCTCATACACGATGTAAAGCCACACCATGTGTGAACAGACGAAGAGCAGACTCACATGAATGATATCTTTCCGACCATGATCAAAGTCTTGTTGCAGTCATCTTGTGATTATCGCGTTCCAGTTGAAGTCGTTGCCCACCCAGTAGAAACCCTAACCCGATCCTGAGGTTACATCACGTGATCGCGACGCGTTGCATCGAGTTTGGTTTTTGTTTGGTGCATGTTCGTTTCGAGTCGCGTGGCTTCAGGCGAGCTACCTCAAAGACTCATTTACATCTTTCTCCGTTTCTCCAACCTTTCGAACGACCTTGACGACGACGACACGAGACACTATGTTCAAAAGCATCCTCTCCTCGAGGAGGATCCCTTCCTCCGAATTCGACATGCTCACCTCCCTCGGTGATTCAGACGTGAATGGAAAGGAGAATTATCCTGCGCTGGCGACTACTACGAACGTACCCACCGCCAAGTCGCGTAATGACAAGACTCATAAGAAAATCAAAGGCAAGGAGCCGCAAGTGGTAGATGATGTATATACGGAGCAGGCGTTCGACAAACTGCTGGTACGCGCTGTCTCTGCTCTTTCTGAACCTCGTGGGCTCAAATGAGAATTCGGTTTATGCAGGATGATTTGCAAATTCCCCCAACTCTTCGTCCAAAGCTAGCTACCATGGAGTCATCTGTCAAGGCCGCTATGCTGAAGTCGTCGAAGGTGCTGGCAGTCGCTAAGCCCACGTCTCCACCGCGTTCTCCTAGAGGATTGCGCAAAGCTTACAGCAGCGAGTCGCTTGTATCATCACCGAGACCACAGCACATGCCGCTGATGGACGACTATGATCTATTCCGGGCACCACAGATGTCGTCCCATGCGCTGGACGGGACGATGGCCACTTCAAGTCCTCCCGGACGTTCCTTTGCCACCCATAGTCGCGGCATGTCGATGGACACGCGACGCGACTTCACGACGCAACAGAAGGTGGTTATTCCTAGCACACCTCCAGGAAAATCGAAGGACAAGTCCACGAAGAATTCTACAAACGCTCCGGCTCGCTTCTGTAATATCTTGACCTCGATCTCCAGCATTCAGCTGGAAGTAGAGACGGTCAAGAAACTAAGGCTGCTTCTCCGTAACGAACCTGCGAGGTATGCCACCCATATAATCAGCATACTCCTGCTCATTGTGTTCGTAGCTGGACTCTGGAGTTTGTGCAGAAGGGCGGATATTCTGGGCTCATCACACGACTCAATGAGTTACTTGAGATTGAATGGCGGTGAGCTATAATCCATGCGTCAGAGTCAGCATATTAGCTTATTTGTATGCCAGCGAGGAGCAGCACGATGACCAAGTCCTCCATGAGCTACTCCGATGCTTCAAAGCATTGACCACGTCGGGTGTTGGTTGTGCCGCCTTGAGGAGTATCGCTCCGACACCTTTCGCCCAGCTTGTCTCGCTTCTTTACTCCGACAAGAGGCCAGGCGACGTCGCTTCTCGTCAGCTCATCGCGGAACTCATCCTGTCTCTATTTGATTTGTATCCGCCATCTTCCCTGCCTTCTGTTGGCAGTCCGCACCCGGGAAATCTCAGTCACATTCGATCTACCTCTTTGCCCTGGGAGAATGATAGTGGCGCATCGTCCAGTAACCTGATCACACTCCCCTCTCCGCATTCCACCTTCTTCTCCTTCATTCGTGCCCTGCTGCTTACCCCTGCACCACCTCCCTCCGAGATTCTGAAGACTCCGGTCGAACCGCACGCCTTCATCGAGGAACTGCATATTCCCAGGATTTACAAGACTTACCTGGGCGAACTATCTGATGTCTGTCGTGACTACTTCTGGGTCTTCTGTCATCCAAACAATACAATATGGAGCCTGGATGAAGTTGATGAAGCACGCGTGGAAAGACCCCGTGCACCTGGAGGCATGACAGGCGGCGTAGAGTTTGAGGCCATGTCGTATATGGTTGGTGCCTTTCACCATTGTTGTATCGGAAGTTCCTTGAGACTGATTACAACTATACCCCGCACTTCGTCCAGACTACACATTTCAAGCTGCTCAATGCTATCTCCAAGGCAGTGGACGACCTGGGCATGCCTAAGGAGAGCGAACTATCTCCGCACCGATTTCACTCGGACATGTTCCTGTCAGGCATTGATAGAGTCCTCGTGGTAGGTCGTTGTTTATAAGCACCGAGATATAAGTCTGATTGACTTGCCTCGTTGGTGATCTACTGTCCAGATTGCCCGCAAAGCATCCACGACCTACTATCCCACCCTTCATCTGGAGATCGCACGCTACATCGCTGCTGCCGGTCGAGCAGGATATGAAATTCCGTGGTCTGTATCCAGATTGGTTGGGTCGCCGCCATCTGCGCTGCGCATGTCTGGCCCAGCGACCAGAAGCACCAAGCCGGAGCCAACTTCTGCCAATGTGAGCAGGTCCTCTGCCAGTGCGTCACCTGGTGGTTCGCCCACGAAGAGAATTCCTGTTACCGGGGGACCACGACCCCCCGTGCTACCTAACTCTAGGAAGGTGACACCTATGTTCAATTAGGCAATATGCGCTATGCTTCCCCCCCACCCCCACGACCTCCTTTTGAGGGTCTTCTACACGATTTTAAACCACCCACGCTTCCTTACGCCTACCGTGTCTTGTTGTACACCTCTGCTGTTATTCCATATCGCTGACCTAGATCATCGTCTCCCTGACTATTTCGCTTCGATTTCCCTTCTACGACCCGTCCACCCATGTACTGCTGTAACATATACCGGCCTACGCGCGACGCTCGTGATTCTGGCAATACGTCGTCAGATTCCATGTCCTCAGGCACCTACAATCTTAGCGGTCGTGTGAGCCCTCCGTGATCACACGCCGGTGATTGACTGATTCTACCGATGGTAGAAATGTAAGTAAAATAAGAAGAAATATTTGAAATGTGAACGCCCGTATCAGCGACGGTAAAATTTCATATTTTACCAACAACTGAATTGATTTTTGTTAAAATATGAAGTTTTATCGCTGATAGTAGGGACGTGAATAGTTTGAGTATTTCTTCACATATTACTTACATTTCTACCACCAGTAAAATCAGTCGATCACCGGCGTGTCAAGAGGTAGCAGATTCATCGATCGCGGACATGATTCTCACACGGGGTAGGTAGCATCTACTACTCAAATATGGTCAACGGCAACACGGCACGGCTAGAGGGCAGCACAATGGATGCGGCCGAACATTAGCCACCTGTGGGCATAGATCCCAATGCAGAGAGGGGTCCGCGGCGGTCTAGGACATCACGACAGTAAGTGAATATGTTATTATAAAGCCGTGCCATGTACATTTAGTAGTATGCGGGATAGAAATTTCCGGCCCCATTGACAGGGATCCCGCTGAATTGAAAAGAAACAAAAAAAGCACCTGTGGGCGGCTAAATATCATTCCTGGTTGTATTCAATATATAGGTGCTCGCTTTTCGGTCATGGACTTTATCCTCTGCTCTTACAACATACTCTGTACCGCTTGCTCACTTTTGCATGGGATTTAGTCTTGATTGGGAATACGGGAGGTGGCAGGGAGCCTGAGCACGATTTCAGGTAAGCAGATGTCGTTCTGTTGACATCTCTGAGTCTTGCTGAAACCAATTTCAGTCTCCTGATCCTGGTTCATTCATCACTCCTATATAACTACGCCCAGACAACTGTTGGAGATCATAATGCACACCCTTCTCCAGTGTCCGCTGATACACCAGACGGGCTCCTGAACGCAGAAGTAACACACCCAACAATGGGGGTACTCCAGGCGGAGGACACCATGTAAGGGCGTAAGTAGAGGAGTCGTAAGGGTGGGCCAAGGACCTAGGAATAGGATAGAGTAATCCGATGATGTTCGTGTGTCGTCTGAGATGACTCGAGCAACGCCCGATGACCTGCGAAGCCACACGAGCGAAGTACTGAAATAGCTACGAGGCCTGCGGAGAAGTACTAGACCGCACGGAATAGATATGTCGTGGCTGTATGACTGGTAAAACGCGATCGAGAGAGTCCGCGGGAGATACAAGGTTGACAGAAATAGGTCCAAGAGTGTCCGGACCGATGGACAATAGGGGCCACGGGTGATATTGCGAAGATAAAGGAGGGCGGCCGGGACGATAGCGGTATATCGAACAGCGAGCAGAGGTGAAAACACGGTGTCCTGCACCAAACCAGTTTGGTACCGGGCAGACAGAATATAGCCGTATTCTGTGAAGGACGTACCAGAGGACCCCTCCTACAAAC
>SGPM01000100.1:0-80924 GCA_004802725.1 Antrodiella citrinella | reverse complement strand
TCTCTCTNTCTCTCTCTCTCTCTCTCTCTCTCTCTCTCTCTCTCTCTCTCGCTCATACATCGTCTCTGGCGTGTTTTTCTCTCCAGTCATCTTTCATCTTTATTCATCGATCATCTATATACGTCCTCCTTCTTTTCTCTCTCTCATTGTCAACGTTTCTCTCAACGCTCCGTTATTTCTCACACTTGAATTATTAGGTTTCCCCTTCTTTTTTAAACTGTTCTGTTTGGCTGTTTGTCTGTCGCCTCTCGTGCTGTGTTTGTCTCAGTGTGTTCGAGGTTTGGTATATAAATGCGCTCTCGTGTGATTGACGTGCGTGCGGACGAGAGGACCTTCTGGGGTTTAAGCTTAAGCTTAAGGTTTGTGTGCTCGGAGTGATGGTCTTTTGGTTGAGAATTTGAAATACCACCAGGTGCTTGCTCGCTTCGAAATAATAATCCACGCAACCGAAACCTCACGCGACCACTTCCTAGTTGTTCTGTCAGCCTTGGATGTGATGCGCTCTCTCACCGCGACGATATTCAATTAACGTACTAACAATAACTCGCCGATGACGACACCGGATGGTTCGAATTCTCACTCTGCCTCTTCACATCTGCACTTGCAAATCCAAGAAGGTACAATAATCGACTAGCATGCCTTGCGTCTGAGGTGAGGTCAAGATGTGCCAGGTCCAAGGAGGATGGGTCGGAGATCCTTGTGGGTGGTTGTGTGGCGCGAAAGGTTTGTGCTTTGGAATTTTGTGATCGCGGCGCCACGATCGTTCAACGTTCATGATCACGTTCAACTTGAAGACAATCGGCCTTGCTAAACACTCCCGCCCAAGGGACGTGACCTGACGAGCTTCCCGCAGCTACATGATGTGAATCCTCCTTGCCAACGTACTGTTGTCAACGTGAAGAGACTAAGCAGTGGCACTGACAACGTTCTTGCCAGCGAACACGCTCGAAGTATCTTTCGGTCTACAGGTGAGGAAACCCACCAATGAGAGCCGTCTGCGGAATTGACTGGACCATATCTATCGTTTGGAACAGCAGATGTAAGCGTACAGAATGATGCACAAGTGGCACTTACCCCCGCCCATCTCCTCTCGCAAGTCACATCCGCACCTCGAGTTCGAAAAACGCGACGTACGGTGAATCAGCAGTCACCCGCTATGCTAGGTTCGTAGACTCGAACATTCCAATCTCGAGTGATAATCAAACGGAGTGCGCTATCATGGCATGATCGCCTTTGTCGCGTTTCCTGTGTCTGAAGGTCTTTGTCTTCGTGGATGCCTCGTGTTCGTATATTACGCCGGTACTATATACACGCGCTGTTTGGCTGTGAGGACGGCAGGTTCATTCCCTCTTCCCCCTCTGCTTCTCTCCTCAAGACTCTCAAGACACAAGGTGCGTTTCCTTCCAGCTGCTGCCTGCGTTATCGCTCACGACTGGGAGAACGTGTAGACTTCAACACCATTTCACCATCGCAACCAGTACTCGACCGAATCGCTCGAAACAACAACCACAACTACAACTACCCTCTCCTCGTCGCAATACAACTCTCTGTCTCTGTCTCTGTCTCTGTCTGTCTGTCTGTCTGTCTGTCTCTGTCTCTGTCTCTGTCTCTGAACCCTCCTTCTTAGTCGTACGTGCTTTCTGTCATCTTGGACGACCGTCCGGACTGATCATTCTTGTCGTGCGAGCAGTCACACGATCAAGACCCACTTGATTTCGCATTCATGACTGGCACAGTGACAGCGATGGCTCAACTTCCCCGTATTGACCCCTACGACGGTTCAATTGCATTCGACCCATGGTACACTCGATTCCAAGGACAGCTCAGGCAGCTCGCGCCAGGCGGCCTGTCTCCGAATGGCAGCATGCGGGTGCAGGCTAACATGGTCCTACGCAATTGTTCACCGGGCGTCGAGGGCGTTCTCAGCAGTCTCGAGACGTTGATGAACAAGAAGACCGCCGCCACTTGGAAATATTGGACCATCACGCGGTTCAGAGCTTTCGTGCCTGCTATCAAGAGTATGTACGGTTTTCTGGGTCACCCGTGCATGTATTGGATGCTGAGTTGACATTGACTCGGGCAGCTCAAATCGAGATAGAGAGGAAGGGCAAGGAGGGTATGTCTCTCCGACTACTCATAGATGCGATGTCGCCTCATACATTTACATCAGCTGCTAGACAAGGGCTCTGGGGATATTTGCAGCGGGCAGCATTGATCACGGCTTTCATCGCTGGCATAGCTGCCATTCTGCTGCCTTTCACCGCGTTTTTGAACCTCTACTTAAACATGCAGATGACAAAAGGAAAGATGACACAGGGTAAGTCAGTTCTTCAGCTATACCGGGGACATCCGCTCACGGATTTCGAAAACGATTAGAGATTGCTACCGTCATCTATCTGTCGCTCTCTAGCATGGTCGTAGTCGACGCCGACGTTGGTTCCGTCGGGTCGTGCCTCTGGAGCTTTGTCGTCACTATTGTCATTGCCGCGGGTGTCGGTTGGATGTTCGGATTTGTGGGTGCATATGTCTGGTACCTGTTCAAGGAGTCACGAAGGCCATCTCATTCCTGGGAGGATGGAGTGAGGTTTGTTCCTTCGGAAGAACTTGTGGAGAAATTGCTCCGTCATCGTTTAAGTTAGAAGTGGGAGACGCATAGCTGAGTGTATTGCTGTACGCTGACTTTTCTTGGAATTCTGTCCGTGCTGTATTGTTTGTATTGATTTCGTGGATTCTGCCTGTATTTTCTTGATTCTATGCTTTCTGGTTCTGTCGAAACGTCATGTCATGTCCTATGTAGATGCTGTCTGCGAGCTTAGTGTAGTACCGATATCCCATGCAAACTCATACCTCGTATTGGATCCACTGGAGTCTTACCCCGTTATCAAGTTGTTCTCGTATAGTTCTGTGATCTGAAAGGTGGTATGTCTGTTCGGAAACCTTAGGAAAAACCAGAGGTAGTAGAATGCAATGGTCGTGTATCGTGGAAAGACGAATCTTGGAAGCATTGGACGGACTCGGGCACTCAGGTTGTCAAGTGGAAAACAAACTTTGACGCACTTTAGACAGCAAGGTGGCTCTATGGCAATCAATAGAGAGAAACAGATTTTATAAATGATGTACTGAATGTGATTGTTTCTATTCTATATGTTCACGCGATTCGCATTATTGTGCAAGTCGATCTAGCTCTGCCGAATGCTCTGCACCTTCTGAAACGACTCCGCCTGCTTTCTTCGCGAAGCCTTCAAGTGCTCCCGCCACGCGTCGTCGAGCTGTTGCTTGAGCAGCGTCGGATCGTCCTCGTCAGACTCGGAGGCGGGAGGATGGTCTACACATACGCCACTGCCCTCCGAGTCCAGCGGAGAGGGCGGCGTCACGGTGCGCGTTGGAGGGGATCCAAGGTACTCGGCGATGATGTCTTCCAACCAGATCCCGTCTAAGGTGGAATGGCTGATGGTACCGCGCTCGCGTGCTGATGGATCCTTGGAGTCGCGCTGAGCTGCGTCCCAATCATCATCATCATCATCATCATCATCATCATCATCATCCTGCCTCGTTTTCGCTGTCGCTCTCTTCGTCGAATGGCTCGATGACGGGAGTGTTCTCAGGACGAGACGCGATAGAGGAGGCGTCAGATGGATGGCGTGGAGTGGAACCAGTATCGACGACGAGGAAACGGCGGTGTGCTCTGGGTGTGGCGGCAGAGTGGAAGGCGGAGGGTGCCATCGAGGCTCGACGGTTGCTCGCAGTGCTCTTGTCGGCGGACCTGCGCGAAGAGGTTCGATCCGACGAAGTAGAGGTACGGCGCTCATCAGTAGAGTCACGGTAACAGGACGGGGCCTTGTCCGAGTAGTCTGAATCGGCAGACCCGCGTCCGAGTCGTCCGCCCTTCTCGTTATGCGGAGAGGCGTCTTTGGATGAAGACGCAGAAGGGGCGGACGCAGCCTTGCCAGTCGCCTCTCTCTCAGCCTCTCTCAGCTTCTCCCAAGCGAGGGCTTCCTCGCTCTCGAAAGCATGTGCGATGCGGTCCCGTCGTGTCAGGAGCCACTCCATCAGCTCTCGTGCCATATCTTTGTTGGGTCCGCCAAACAGCTTCCAGGCGAACCTCTCGGCGATAGGCTTGACATCGGAGTTGTTCTCGGGGTAATCTGACAGAGACGCGAGGAATGTGAAGAGGTAGACAAAAACCGCAAAGCAATGCCGGGCGATGAGCATGCTGAGGAGGCGTGCATGGTGGACCTGAGGCGAGCTCTCTGTACATCTGTGTACGCCTTTGGACAACGGTGGGACGGTTGATGATGACCTTGTCCGGATGCGACGTTGCGAAGGCACGGCGCCGATCTCGCTCCTGGTGACGCAACTTGCGACGTTGCAGCTTGCGGCGGGAGCGGAACGAAGGGAGATTGGGGCAGGCGGCGTCTTCAGCGCTCTCCGCTTCCGCCTCCGTGTCAGTCTCATCGAAGTCCACGCCCTCTAATGTCTGGCACTTGCGCGTGTGTATCTTGAGCTTGCTCTCCTTTTCGCGGGTAAGCGATGGCTCGACACACCAAGCGGAGAATGCGTCGGTGAAAGTACGGTGTATGATAGGCTCAGGGTTGGAGGTGATCCAGTAGCCCAGGAGGCTGGCTACAGTTGTGATGGATTCGCGACGGAGGTCGGGAAAGGGACCTTTATCGCTGAGCTTGTCGTATTTATCTACGAGTGCCATAACGCGGACGGGGTCCGGCTTCGGTTTGAACAAGTCTGGTGTTTTCATGCCTATGTCATATCATGTCAGCCTCGTTTGTCTGTGGTCTCATGTCATATACATACCACGACGCTAAAGCTCCTCGACGCAATCTGCAACAATGATGGGCACTCTAAATTGGAATCCGTGAGCAGAGACCGGTTTCGAGGCCTTCTCGTGAATGTCTTCGATATACCCGCCAGAGACATCTGTGTAGAAGTGTCAGTGGCGAATTGTAATTTAGACTGAACAGGAAAAAAGAGGGAGGAAGGCACTTACGGGAGTCGCGGATGTCCTCGATATAATCCCGCTTTGCTTGCAGGAACAAGTCCTTGTACTCCTTCTTGCGAGGATGATGGGCCAACCCGTCCTGGTCTTTGTTATTCCACCAGGATCCGGTTAACACGTCCTCAGCAGCCAAGTAATCAACAAAGCGTTTATGGTCCTTGGCCAGAGTGCGCTGGAGTGTCATCATGACACATTTCAGGCTTGGATGCGGGAACGGCGTGTCGGAATGCACGCGGTAGTAGCGGTTGGGGATCTGGGTGTTGTTCACCGTCACATAGTTGACTGTCGTTGTGCAATCGGGGGTGGGCATGCCCATACACCACTCCGAGGGCATAAACGATGGACGCCTGTCTGAGTGGCGCGCCATGTACCGGTTCGGGAGGCTCTCGGGCGCGAACAGAACTTGTCGGGCTGACTGTTCTGTCTCGCGCCTCCTGGCGAGCTTCTTGCGCGCTGAAGCGGCTTTCGCCTCCTCGTCGGCGGGCTTGAGCGTTGCAGACAGCTCGCGGAGGAGGAGTTTGGGCTTCTCGAGGGAGACCTTGGGGCCCCACTGAGCTGCGGACGGGTCACGCTTGATGAGGAATCATTCCATGGTGACTATCACGATCAGTATGCGTCTAAGTGGTTGGATTCGTAGCGAGTGGATGGTTGTTGGGAACAGGAGCTTTGGATCTTACCAGCTAAATTCGGGGCTTTTTATGCCTTCCCAGCATTCTCGAATGAAGGCGCTGAGGAGGCGGGGGTGTCGGGACTGGCGAGAGGATGGCGGCGGGACTGGCGGGAGACTGGCGGCGGGTGAATCACTGGAACGCGTGTCCGTGACATCCGTATGTGGTGGTAGGTTCCGAGACCATATCCCATACACAAAAATTGTCGATAACGTCAACCTGTGATTCCGGCATTCCCTCTTTCATCCTAGATTGAGAATATGCTGGTCGCATGTGATGGGGGGCTGTCTCCCATGCACACTCGGTATGAGGACACGAGGACAGCGGTACAGTCTAGGCAGTATGATCAGTACCCATAGCATGTTGTACAAAAACTAACTTTGAAACTTGAACGCGTACGTGTCCTGACCACCGTTTGCCTCTAAGAACTGGAGTGCCTAGTGTGTGCGATGTGCGTGCCCGTGAAAAAGAGAATAGACTACTGGCAATACTGGAGAAAACGTACCGAAAGCGTGTCGAAAAGAAGGGCGAAGAATGCGCCAACCGTGAAAAAGCCTGGAGACGACTCCTTCGGTATGTAGTGGAAAATGACGAAAACCACATCGGATCCCGCCTCGTCTGGGAAAATATCCAGGATAACAGTGCAAAGGTTCCTCATATCACGGCGGAGTGATTTGCGACAAATTCGGTCGGCAATGAGGAAATGTGCTGCTGAGTCCTGACGGCACGCTAGTCTCTAGAGGCGATCGGAGATAAAGTTGACGGGAATGCAGATGCCATAATGTATAACGAAAATGTACAGAGATAATATGCAGCGAACCGTCAAAACTACTCCTCTGGCACCTCAATCTCCCCCGAGTTGATCTGGTCGATCACTTCGTGAGGGGGCAGGCCGTCAACTGTGCATCCAACGCTCTGGGCGGTACCGAGGATCTCCTTGCAGCCGTTAGCCAGGGTCTTGGCCAAAGATTTTGACCGCATCGTGCGCGCAATGTCAACGATCTCGTCGAAAGAGACGTTTCCAGAGTGCTTGATATTCTTCTCTTTCTTCCTGTCACGTGGGGGCTCTGTTCCGAAACACGGCATGAGTCTAACATCCTCTTCCTGGTTGGTAGCAACTCACCCTTCAAAGCCTTGATGACCAGGGAAGAGGCAGAGGGGACAACATCGACCTTAGCTTGTCGATTTTGGATGGTAAGCTGGACGGTAACACGGAGACCCTTCCACGCGCCGGTAGCTTTTGCGATATCTTCACCGACCTTCTTCGGTGACTACATGTACACGACAGCAGGTCAGTCGCGAAGACCAAACTCCAGAGTATACGATGCAACGTACGAGACCGAGAGGACCAATCTTGGGTGCCAATGCAGATGAAGCACCGACTTCACCACCTGTTGCCCTCAGGTAGATGATCTTAATTTCATTGGGGTCCTGGTGATTGGCGTATTGTTAGACTTGGGACATTCGAGAGGAGGTGCTCGAGGTGGTACTCACGATTTTGGGGGCCATGGCGAACGACGGTCGTGTAGGAGGGAGGCGGCGTACAGGTCCGAATCTGGCATGTATCGAAGTGTCGAAAAATAAGGTTTGGGTTCCGCCGTGAAACTGTACAGGAGCGTACCAGACTCTTTCCCAGGCTCAGTCACGTGTTGCAGCTATCAAAACGGCAGGCGCTTGTTATGGATATGGGCGCTTGGTGAATATTCGACTGGCGCTTATCGTAATCCGAATCGTCTTCGTCGTCGCCACGGACTCAGTTTCAGCATTTTGCTTCATACGACGTCGGCGGCCTCCTCGTCCTCTGCAATGTCGGGCGCATGGAACAGCAACAAAGGCTCGAGTTGCCGTCTTTGTTCGAGGACGTCGACATCGACATTCTCGCTGAGCTCATAGGTCCGTCCGTCCCTTACCCCGCATGCTCTTTTTCCCCGCTCATCTCGTTCCCCGGTCCCCCTTCAAGGTGATATGATGCAACGTCTGCTGGCACACAACGACAAAATACCTCTATCTCCGTGCGCATCATCTGGTTAGATACCTTAGCATCCGTTCCAATTGAACCAGCGAACGCTTTCTCTCATTTGTAGCGAAGGCCTCACAAGATTCCACTCCAGATCCTCTCCCAGCATCTCTGTTCTAGACTACCTCCGTCGTATAGTGAAGTTCACTAATGTCGAGGTACGCATCTTCCTTTTCTACCGATCTTGCTGTCTGATGTATAATGTTCTCATGCCTTCTAGAAAACATGTTTGCTAATCACCCTGCACTACATTGACCAAGTCTGCACAAGGATACCAACTTTCACGCTCTCCTCCCTCACCTGCCATCGTTTTGTAATCACGTCCATCGCGCTTTCCTCCAAAGCTCTCTGCGACGTTATGTGCCCGAACACTCTCTATGCTAGAGTGGGCGGTATACCTGTCGGCGAACTCAACATGCTTGAGCGAGAGTTCCTCCGCATGATTGACTGGCGATTAACAGTCAGTACCCATACATTCATTTCGACTTGATGTTTCCCATTAACATGGGCGCCGTACTCCCTCTCCTCTGTATAGTGCACTCGCGAAGTCCTCCAAGAATACTACATCAACTTGGTCAGGACCCACAGCTTTAACAAATTCATGATACCCGACCCCCTCTCCTCCGGTGTCTCTTCCGATAGTGACGCCGACATGGACTACGACCCCGACTCTCGCCCCTCCTCACCCACGCCCGCCATACAAGTTGACAACGGCTCTGGTGTGAGCACTAATCCGTCGACCATCCTAGTCGACATAACGACCCTGTCGCCCGAACCCCCGCGCCCACCTACAGTCGAGCAGAACATGGCCTTCGCGGCGTTTCAGCAATCCGGCGGTAGCGGTGCTGGTGGTGTCGGCTTAAGGACAGACTAAAGCGAATGCTGTCTGCTCCGGCCCAGGACAATATTTTGTGTGTGCATGTACATATCTGATGTATGTATGTAACATTACAGGGATAGAGGGGGCGTACAAAGCGTCACGTCTTCTTCATTGGGTAGATATTCGGAGTCTGCATATATGTTGTTGTTCACTAGTTCGTCTTTCTTGTTTCTTCCTGTCCTCCGATACACAAAATCTCTCCGGTTTCATTGTTGTCTGTCTGCTTCACAACTTATTTATTTACTGTTCGTTCTCTTTCTCGAAGGTCTACGCTCGTAGAACATTCATATAATTGCCTGTTAGCATTACATAGCGTTTCTCAATCCAAAGCTGAAAGAACGTTGACGCATGAACCTGCATGAACGTGCATGAACCATATATGAGACGCATCATTCTGAACCCGAGGCGTACGAACCAGTGAGTGGTATATGCACATTTTCATTCCGGATCCACAATGCGTCAAACGAACCTAGAATGCGCGACGACAAGCTGAGACACTACACTACAACAATAAGAAAAAAGAGAGCAAATTTTGTGAAACAATTGGGTGATTGGGTTGGGTGGCGGGGTCATCATATCGATATCATCTAACTGCACGATGCTGCTACTTACGACACGAGGTTGGTAATGGGGTTGAGAACGAGGTGAGAAGGGCAATTGGGAATCGTCCATGGGGGAAACAATGCGGGGTGGATGCGAACGAGGTATGTAGCACGAGAGACCAGAACACGATCAAGAGCGGATAGTGTAAGGTAGAAGGGGAGGAAGGATTATGAAACATGGTTGTTTTCAAGAGGAGGCAGGCGGGGTTTTGGTATACGGGTTGCATTGCGAGTTCGGGTAGCAGAAAGTGTTGTTGTTATGAGGGTTGAAGCAGTCGGGGAAAAATTTGCGTCCTCGAAGGGATGCAAGCGGAGGTGGAAGATGAGAAAGTGTGGGTAACAAAAAACCTAGAATTTGCGCGTGCAAGGTAACGAACTGAACGTAGGTTGACCAAGAACAAGAACCAGTGACACTTCCAGACCACCTCCTTCAAATGCGTGCGAGATCCGAGAAGAAAAAAGGATGAAAACAAGTAAATTAAGAGAAAGAAAGAAGAACATGAAGACGTTGTTAGGTGAAGGAGGTTTGAGTATGTGTGATGTGGCGTAGAAGAAAGAAGAAATGAAAATGAAAAGAAAGAAGCAATGCCGGGTAACCAACCGACCATACGAGACCCATCCAGCGAGCAAGCATGCGTAACAGCGAACACCGACCCGTCGACGAACATCACTTCCTCCTCGCACCAGCCCCCTCCACAAAAGAATCCAGAAACACGCTAGAACGCGCCCACACGATGTTGTCGTGCAACGAGTAGAAAGCAGCAGGGTAACGATACACCATGAGCAAGCTACACGCGCAATGAGATGATATGATGATGATGAAATGTATTGGTCCATTGATACAAGGTGGGAGTGTTGAAGAAGAGGGGAATCCACATCCGGATGTCTCTCAACGACGCAACGCCGAGAGCATCTTCGCCAGCGCATTGATCTGGCCCTTCTGAACCTTCCTCGGCGATGATCCATCGTCCTCACTACCACCGTTCCTGCTCGTCACACGATCCAGATCCGTCGTACTTGTCGCTGCGTCGGACCGTGCGCCAAGCCCAAGTGGAGACTTCGCGGGCCACTCGTTGATCGTGTCGAGTTTGTTGACACTGTCGAGCTTGGAGTCTTTGCCTTTGGGCGCGCGACGCTTGCGCGGTGGCGGAGGCTGACCGAAGCGAGCCTCCTCGGGGTTGGCATACATCTGGCGGGGTAGCTGATCAAGCTCCCAAGGGGTGCCGGTGACGACTACAAAATCCAAATCCATCAGCTCGACGTTCAAAGACCCCAAACCCAGCGAAGTTATAATACTCACGCTTGACGTTGGGAGGCAACTGACCAGGCTCGTAGGGATACTTGCTCCCGCCACTCCTCCAACTACTCGCCGAGCTGACGCTCGTTGCAGCAGTACTGACACTCCTCGTGCTCCCATTACTATACCTCGTGAACGCGCTCGTGCTGCTATTCGCCGTCCCAGTACTCGACATTGAACTGCGCCAGTTGTTTGTACTTGACGCCATCGACGACGCACTTGACGCAAGCGGCTTGCCCGACCGCGTACTTGCCGGCGATACGTTCCGCACCTGTTGCTGCTGCTGAGGTTGCGGCACGGGCGGCGGCGGCATGCCTTGCGATTGCGACTGTGCGTACACGGCGGCGCTGGAAGAAGCTGCGGCAGCGAAGTTACTGATGTGGTTCGGAATCGAAGAATGAAGGTTGGTACCTGTCGTGCTCCAGCTCGCGTTGCTGTGACTGTGGGCGTAAGGGCCTGTTGCTCCGAAGGCGGACATGGTGCTTGAGGGACCCCAGGTGGTACTGGCATTCGAGGTGGAATACATGGACGCACCAGCACCACGAGGACGTCTTCCACGACCCCATGCGCTATCGTCCGAGACTTGAGGAACGGCCTGGGTCGAAACTTGAGGCTGGGCACCAGGAGCGTTCAATCCCATGAGCAGGTTGGTGACATTATGAGCAACAGCAGACGGTTGCTTCTGGGAGCCACCGCTGCTCGTACTCGAGGTTTGCACCGACGCCATTGATGGCAAAGAAGGTACTTCCTGGATAGCAGGCGGCGGCGCAGCCTTGGCTTGCGCATTGGCGTTGCGTTCGGTTTGACTGGAATGGCTTCCCCTGCCAAATCCAAGCTTCCACTTGGACGGCTTCTTGGTGATGGGCGGCGGGACAGCAGCAGGTTGAACAGGGACGGAAGACGAGGCGTGAGGAATAGATGAAACATGAGAAAAGGAATGTGGGCTCGACTGTGCAGGCGATGAAGATAATAATACAGAAGAAGTGGACTGAAGCTGCTGCCCCGACGCGTCAACGGGATCGGAGCGAGAAGACAATCCAAGAGCTTGCAAAGCGGTGGAACTTCTAGACGTACGGCTGATTTCTCGGGCAAGGGCTTGCGACGCTTCAGCGAGCGTATTCAGCGTATCATCGTCCACGGCGGGAGCGGGGCTGCCCACGAGAGAAGAAGACGAAGCGGCACCTTTGCCCTTGCGAGCACCGCGCTTCCTGCGCTTCTGAGTAGATGCACTTCGGGAATTTGACTCGTCGAAGATGTCGCCTTCAGGCTCGACCTCGGGTTCTACTTCGTGGTCAATCACGGGAGGCAGAGGCGAGGCTTCCACCAAAGACTCAGGGAGCAAGTCGGAGACAGGGCCGACACCAAACGAAGGGGCCCGAGAGAGCGCCCAGCTTTCTCGCACTGAAGGTGCCCGCGAGCCAGTTGCCATCCATGAAGATCGGACGTCGTTGGAATGCTGATGCCTGACGGATGGTCTCCTGGATGCTGGTACTGACGCCAAAGTGTAACCAACCGTCGACGACATCGACAGATTCCTGTGGTGACCTGGCCGTTCGGAAACACCGAGCAAACTGGGAAGGTCCTTGACCCACCGACCGAAATCCGCTGCCGTGATGCGAGGAGAATCATCATGTGGGTCTTCAAGAAGGCAGAAGACGCGGGAAGCAAGAAATTCAGCTACGGGATAGGTCAACCCCGTAAACCTAGACATGAAGAACTGAATGGGGTGAGAAAGATACAGCTCAAAGGCAGGGCAAACGCCTTGCGTGGTGTCCGACCACGGATTGCAATGATACAGCCTGTGGGACACACCGTAAGTCCACCGTATCACAGCAAATAAAGACTGAACCTACATATTGATAAGGACAATACCAAGAGACCAAACGTCCGCCGCACGAGGAGAGTAGGTGGGGTGAATGTTGTTTCGACATTCTAAGAGATATGTTAGCTGGAAGACTCCAGGCCAAAAGGATTGAACGCACCAAAACTCATATACGGTGCGCTGCCGCAATCCATGTCGGCACTCTCCGGATCCATAGTACTCAATCCAAAATCCGTCAACTTGACCACGACTTTCCTCTCCCGAACGGCACTTTCATCCCTACCTTCCTTCTCCGTCCATCCATCAGTCACAATGAAATTCTCCGGCTTGATGTCCCGATGGAAGATGCTCTGCTCGTGACAAGCGGCCACTGCATCACACATCTGACCAAACATGCTAGCGATAAGCTTGAGGCGCGTCTGTGACAATAGGTGCGTGGGATGAATAGACGAGAGGAGAGAAGGCGTAGGTGGCGTATGACCGGAGCCAGAGGAGCTAGAAGAAGCTTCTTCGGCAGATGGCGAAGGTGGTGAAGTGGAAGGCGATGCAGGTGCTAGTGGTGAGAAATGATCACGCGACTGCTCTAGGAAGTAGAACAAGTCTTCTCCTGGTACGAACTCCAGGAGCAGCAAGAGAAACGAAGGCGATTCTAGCGTCCGATGCAAGGTGACGATGTTTGCGTGAGTGCGTAAAGTCTGATGGATGGTAGCCTGTCACGTAGACTATTAGATGTGGCGGTAACCAAATGAAGAAGTGTACATACCTCGAAGAGTTGAGCTTCCAACGCCTCCTGGTCCAGATTCGCCTTGCTCAAGACTTTGATCGCATACTCCCGCCCATAGACGCGTTCTTCATCTTCATGAGAATGCCCATCATCGCTCATATCCATCCGTCCAACAGCCGCCACACCATGCCCATCCTCCGAGGAAAACGAGGGGGACGATGTCAACGATGGCTTCCGAGCTAAGACCTCTCGAACGAGATAGACCACCGCATAACTTCCCGTTCCCAGCTTCCGCACGACCTCAAACTCTTTCGCAGGAAGACCTTCCCGTTCTCTCCTCGTCTCTTCGTCGAAGCTGATATCGTCACGCGAGAACATCGACGCAGCCGACGACTGCGGCGTGATCGGTACCCGTCTGATAAGCTCACCTTGCAACGATAATCCTTCGCCCACAAGGCCTCCTTGGAACAACACATCCGCCAGAGAGCTCGAGGACGCTTGCGAGTCCCACGAGCGCTGCGAGAACGAACGTGTTGGAGAGTGAATTGTGCTAGTCGTTTGCGTACCAGTACCAGAACGGGAAATCCGAGCGGTTGTGGCGGTGGATGGACGAGTGCCTGTACCTGGACGAGAGACAGTACCTGTGCTGGGACGAGACCCGGGCGCAGAGCGAAGGCCGGCGATGGACGGGTGGTCATCTAGAATGGAGGGCAGGTTGGTGGTCATAAGAGGATGTGGCGACCGAGTCACCAGTGTGGGAGACGCCAACTGCGAACGAGGGCTCAGTACGGGAGAGCCAGGCAGTTGTCGTGAAGCCATGCCCGGGGAGGGCAACCCCCTAGATACCACAAGCGGAGACCGGGGTATGGGCTTGTTGGTGAAGAGAGACGGGGATGGCGGTACTGGGATATGCTTGCTCAACGGAGAAGCAGCAGACAGAGCGGGAGATGCCGAGGAGAAGGACGGGGACGATGGTGATTGTGAGGACGGGGACGAAGCACGATATGATGTTGCGATAGAAAGCGGCATCGCGTGCGGATGCGAGAAGGCGGCGTAAGCAGGGGTTGGAGTCTGACGATGGTGTTGTTGCTGAGGTTTGTCGTGATGAATAATAGAGAAGTTATGGCTACGCTTTGCATTAATCAAGGATCCGGTCATAGAAGTGGTGGTGCTGGTGGTGCTAGAGGTAGCAGCGGAAGGGTTGAGAACGCTATGTCCAGTAGTGCCCTTGGACCGTGGGTCGTCGCTGACGTCCCTGGACGGATGGGAAGGGGCATGCTTCGAGTGCTTGGACGAGGACAGAGAAAGCGGGGGAAGCTGCACGGGGTACTGCAACATGGAGCAGACTCGGGGGTAAGGTACAGAAAGAACTCAAAGCCGAGCAAAGCCTTGTAAAAGGGAAAAGACAGTCTGGTATCTGCAAGAGCCGTGTGCTGTGGGTGGGAGGATACGGTGCTTCCGTTGCCGAGGACCGTAGCGTAGCGAGACGGACCAACGTAGTGAGGACTAGAGGTGGTCTTTACGGTAAGTGATATGCATGCAGAAAATGAAACAGACGAGGGCAAAGGCAGCAGAATGAGGGAGAATGGAAATGCGGCAATGTTGATGGTGGCTCTCGGCGGGGGGCGGGGGGAGGAGAGAGGCGGGGAAGGAGAGGCGACCGAGAGTGGGGGGAATGGGCGGGCCTTGCGGCAGCGAGCTCTACGTCGACGCTGTTGAGGTCGTCGTTGTCGACGATGGCGACGGGGAGCGGTGGAAAGAGTTCACTCTGGTGGGAAGAGCAAAGGAGAGGCCGGTTCGACTTGAGCAGTGCGATTGCTCACCGGGCGGACTCTCAAATTCAGCCGCGCACTGATAGCGTGGCTCGCACTCATTCGGATCCATCCACTTTCGGATCCTTTTTTGGTCACAACACACACGACCGCCAGTTGCGACGAGATAAACAATGTGTTTACATGTGTGAGGAGGTCTCCCCTCTGTCGACGCGGACGCCTGCCGACACGCTGCGACCACGCAAAATAACCCGCAGAGCAAAAAACAAGCGGTGATGAAGCCATGTGGTGCATCAGATTGGGACCATATGCTCTTCCCACATGCCACTCTCACATGCATCTCCATACAAACTGCCCGCAACCTCTGCCTGTCATTGCCTTTAGACTTTTGCCGCCTATTATCCACCCAGCTATGCCCACACAGTAGATAATACGTACGATACACCACATGTATCTCGTCTTTTTTCCACGACATCGCAAGACTCGCAACATCTTGGCAATCCACGCCATGCTGCAGCACACCCTCACAGTCAGTCAGTGATTGATTCAAAGTACTAGTGGCATTCTACGACATGGCCGGTGTTATCACGGAACCGTGTGCGCGCCTTCCCTTTCTCCTGCAACTGCATCACCGGCTGTTCCCCACGTTCGAACCTCAACCGCACATCAACCTGCACCGTATTCTCCAACCCCAGCTGTTTCGTTTTCCTCTCGCCGCGAGGAACAATGCACCCACATGGTGCCCTACACATGCGACATGACCGGGTCCGGCGGGTTCTTGCCTGTAACTGCGCACGGGGCCGAGGGGGTCAGTGTCACCAACACAGGCCCGGCTCACTGCGGTCACCGTTCCCTGGGGTCAAGCCGCGGATACCCAACCGCGGCACTGCCGATACCGACGGCGGAAACAAATTTGGCAATGGCTTTGACAGATGCGATCGGCCGTGTATCTGCATCCTCCTTGTACGACACTGCAGATCCGTCGAAGCTGAGATTGGTATCTATCTGTACGCTTTGCGCAGGTACCGCGTACCCGTCTTTGTCGTTCGACTGGCCCAGTTATGAGGGTACCCTCGAACCACGCATGTCCATTCCATGACACATAGCTGTAAGTCATATCCCAACGTGGAACTTGTCTCGTCGGCTTGGCCGGTCAACAGAGCCCGCCAGGTCAAAGGCGTAAGCCGCATATCGCATTTGTATGAAATTGTATCGCCTGGAAATACCTCAGCGGGCCCTTTTCCCGGAATCGTTGCGGACCTGGAGCATATATGTTCTACTCATACCCGTTAGCATCCTGTGGACGAAATTGAAGGCCATAACGGCAAAGAGCACATGCGTAGAGTCGAGACTGAAAAAGAAATGTGCAGATCGACGGAACGGCCCACGCATGTTTATATCGCATCCGACCCGTGAAACGAGTAGATGCGGACTGGACTCTTTGAGTCCCAGAGAATGATACTCTATATCAGTCTACAGCGGGTGACTACAACAAAATGTCGCCTTCGAGCTTCAATCTCAAAATTCTACATGACACAGATAGCGAGGGTCTCACCTGTACCGTCACACCTCAACTTCAATCACCATCGCCACATTCTCCTCTCCTTCTGCCACTGCCGCCTTAGCGAGATCGTTCGCACCCAACAACTCTCTCCACCGTCTCGCTACCACCTCCTTCACACCCTCGTCCCTCACACTCTGCACAACGTCCAACGCCTCCTTAGCCCTATCCCGCCGCAGGAGCCACCCAGCATACGCGACCGTACTCTCCGTCGGGTCGAGCTGTGTCCAATGATAATAAATCTCTGCCGCACCTTTCACCGCTTCTGACTCCGACGCTGCGACAAGGTCGAAGAGGTGCGACCAAGTGTGCGCAGTGGGCATGTACGCGTGCTTGATCTGTCGGACGAGCGCAAGGAGTGCTTTATCGTCGGACGACGAGGAGTAGGAGACTTCGATGTATCGGTCGAGGAGTGTTTCGTGCACTTCGGTGAAAGCGGGTGAGTCTTGGATACGGATGCTCTCGTTTAGTAGGTCCTACCATATCAGAACCATGTCAGTGTCGGCATTAGAGATGAGTGAGTATAGAGACGTACGTTGAGCAACGACCTTTGCTCCGCTGGACTGGATGTTAGAGATTCCGCACCCCACACCCAGACGTCTACGACGTCGTCGCCCCTCGCAGCATCCCGGGCTTCCTTCCAAGTTTTCTTCACACGAAGAACATCGCTCTTTAATGTTTTCTCCGCATCCAGCCTCGCAATCCATACTTTCGAAGAGGTACGTGCACCCGGGAGAAAAGAATACTTTTGAGCTGTGGCCAGTATGTCTGGAAGCGGTGAGGACGGTGTAGACAGGGCGGAAAGATGCGTAAGGAGAGTAACGTGCGTAGAGAGAAGAGCGGCGGCTGCTTTGTGGGATCGAGAGGATTTGGACGTGCATTTTCGTATCAGGTTTTGAAGAGATGTGATGAGATACATTTTCTGTCATGACGAGACGCAATGAGCACACAAGAGACAAATCAAAAACATAGCTACTCACAAGATTAAGGTCCAGATCCTTCTCACACCACTCCTTCACGAACTGGGCGTAAACCTCCGCCATGCCATCCTTTCGCTTTTCCCGCTCTCCCTCTGACCCAGAATTGTTCGCCCATGCATCCTTCACACCAGCCACGATTTTTTCATTTGCGCTTCTCAGTGCGTCGACGAATTCAGCAGCGTGGATGTCGGAGTCCGGAGTGATGAATCGCGTGGCCTTAAGCTTGACAGCACGCGGATCGCCGGGCAAAGTTTCTTGCAGGAGTCCGTGAAGATAATCAAGGAGGGATGTTTTGAGTGTTTGCGGAGACGGATAACCGATCAATAGGTCGTGTAACGCAATGAACAACTCGGCTTTTGGGAGAGCTGCAAAGTCAAATGAGTATATACGTAGACGGTAGAGAAAGAGGGACCAACCTTTTGCTGCGTTCGCAATAACCGTCTTCACAATTGCACCGTTCATGATCTCCCTCCTCGCCGCCTCCCCACTGTCCTCTTCGATATCATCAACCTCCATAGTCTCCACATCGCCTTCCTCCGCCTGCTTCTCTTTCGCCTTCCCCTTCAAGTCTACCTTAATCCCAAGAACCTCCCACCGTCTCCTCAACCCCTCGACGAACCCTAATTCCATCTTGACATACTCCTTCCACATCTCCACGCTGTCACCATTAAGTCGAATACCGCGTTGCAGAAGGATGCGCGCAGCGGATGGCGAGAGGTGTTCGAGCTCGTGTGAGGCCGCGAGGATGTAGAAGGCGGGGACGTTGGGGTGGAGCTTCATGGCACGAGCTGTGATACGCCCGACGAGTGACCGTGCGCCTTCTTTCTTGGCTACCTGGATGTACTGTATCCATAACCCGATGTCGGATTTGAATTTCTTCAAAGCTCGTTCGAAGATGTGGAACTGTCGGCGGACGAGTGCGTAGTCAGAGACAGACGGCGCGCCTGCAGGTAAGTCTGCCGCGAGACATGTAAGTAGGACAACATAGTATGATAAGCTGCATGCTCACTAATACGTTCAGCCCTTTTTCGCCGAAGGGCCTCGAGACCCATCTCATAGGACGCGTACCGGAGGAAGTCACCTTTTTTCGCGACTCGACGGACGAGGGCAGTTTCGAATGTAGTGCGTTTCCGCATGATCTGCTTAATTTCAGACTGCGTTCTAGGGTCAGTGTTGTTTTCAGTGTAGACGAAGTAGTACTGCGACACACTTCTGTGAATAGACCTTTCTCGACCAAGTCTTTCAGCTCAGTGAGCATCTGTGCATTTGAGTATCATTTCTCGCTCAAAATAGAAGAAAAAAGGAATAGGTACCTGCTCCTGTTGATATTGAACCCTCTCCATGGCGAATAGACTGTCCCTCGAGCAGAATCCTTCGGTTGTTGTTTGAGACTTGGTCGAATGACCATGGACTGTGAACGGAAGATCTAAATTGATATACCGGCAAATGCCGAGTGACCGTGTGGGCTTCTCCAATCAGAGAGAGCTGCTCTCTAAAGTGCCCAGCTCTCTTCCCGCCTTTTTCTTCCTGTTCATATTTTGATTCTGCGTCGTCCGTGGCCAGCCAGAACGACGAAGACGAAGACGACGACGACAAGACCCACTCGTTCGGGCCTTTACCTGTCTGTGCCTCCACAGCGGATCCTTCCCGAATAGGTCGTACATCTTTAGGCTGTTGGTTCCTTGAAGCGGATCCGTCCATCCTCTTGCTCTCTCTCACCACCATGCCTGCTAAAGCTCACCGAACGGCCAGCGGACTGACACGCACACACTCACGGACGTCGTCAACTGGCTCTTCCAAGGCTAATCTCGGCCTCCAGTTGACACAGAAGGACCCAGTACCCCCTCGATTCACCGATAACAAGAAGAGGAACGCCCATGTGCATCATGAGGTGCGTTATTTTCATGCTAGTATTCGCAGTGACCATCGGTGCATGCAATCGCTCGACAAACGCTGACCATGTTGTTGTGTCGTGTGCAGGCTGGTGGCCGCAACACGTCACCGTTTCCTCGGAATAACAGCACTGTCCGTGTGCAATCGAAGGAACAGCTACAGCCTGCTATTCTCCGACGTGCCCCAACGCCCCAGTTGACTGCCAACAAGACTGGGTCGTCGAAGCAGAAAGTCGGGTTCTCAATATCAAGTCCTTCGGAGGCTGATGATGACGAATGGGTGTCGAGCGAGAGCGGTGCAGCTACGCCACTGCAAGACACAGATGCCAACCATGTTATGTCCCCGGTAGAGCCACACAAACCATCTACTCCCCGCCTCACGTCCCATGTCAACGGGTTCGGCGTCGGTGTCGAATCATCGACACCTCGAGCCCGAACACCTCCGCTTCCCCGAGTAGAAACCGTCCGTCCAGAGACTTCACTTATATCCTCGCAGCAGCAGCAACACCACCACTACCAATCGCAGGCTCCCCTTCCTCAGAAGATCACTCGCATGTTGGATCAGGAGCATGGAACGCCCTGGGGAACCCAGCCGCAGCTACCACAACAACCCACACCCTCGGTGCCTAAGGCACGATCGGAAACGCATTCTCCTCCACGTAGATCGCCTGACCTTACAATGAAACGACAAGCAATGACAAGACCGCCATCTACACATTCCATAGCAAGCAGGTCCGATTCCGCTGGTCTGAGGCCACATCCGCTCATCCGTGCGCAGTCGCACGGACTACATGGTCCACCTGCTAAGCCTACACCCTTGGCACCATTGACTACCGTATTAGACGACCTCCCAACGCAGATGACCACCACCTCCTCACCCACTAGTCTCCGAGCGGTTTCACCATCGTTCAGCCTGAGAATACCAGCCTCACCGGCCTTCTCCCATCCCTCTCCGACAACATCCGAAGCCCACAGACAATTGAGACGTACGTCAACGTCTTCCGCTCGGTCCATGGCTGCACCAGTTGCTCCCTCCGCCAGCCAACAGCTGAGCAGGAATAATCACGATCGGCAACGCACGATCTCGACATCATCGACGTTCGCAGCGTTGTCGAGTCTGGCGATGCGATCGACGCCGTCACCACCGCGTACACCGCTGCAGCAGTTTACGGTGACGTTCCCGCCTGCAGACAAGGAGGGGCATTTAGAACCGCCACATCCCTTGCTTCCCCCACCATATCTCGCGTCACATCTGACGATATTGGAGTACCGCAACCCACTCGCTGAATCGTACGATAGAGTCATTCGTGCTAAGCAGGCGTTGTGATCTTGATCTTGTGGCAACAACATTCTATGGATCGTTGTAAGATGGGTGCGTTGTGTACGGTACGATAGGATGTGAGTGTTTGCTTTTCTGCGTCTACTCGAAGCTACGAACCTAATGCATGTTTACAGACCCCTTAAACTTATATCACATTCACTAGCTTTTCTCATCATCTTCTCTGACTCGTCTCGATTATTGTACTCTAGACTGCTCCCATCCACCTGCAATCCTCATCCTCGTCTTTTGCTCGCCTGAAAATCTCACTCTTGCTCGATGTTCGACGCCCGACCCTCAACATTGATACATCTGCATGTCCTTGTTCCCACCTTATCTTCGCTCATAACTATCAGCGCTGGAACACATGAACACTTCTGAGCTTTTGCTAAGTGGGTACACTCGTCCATGTTATTTCGTATCAAACTGAAAGTCAGCAGAAGGCTCGTTCGGTCTCCAAGGCGTCGAGCTCGTTGTCTGGTATGCAGCTTTATATTCCCTCTCACTTCCAATTCGCTGGGTACACTATCATCGCAAAGTCAATGATGTGTAGAGGATGGCAACTTATACCTTTATGTTTAGTGCGATGTGGTGCGTATATATTCTCACATCTTCGGGATCAACCCGTCCCTATTCTGGCTGCACTGTCTCCCTCTTCACAGTTCACTTTTCCTAGTGTGGGTTTTGTGAGCGTGATAATGATACCCGACCATTCCTCAATCTACACACCTTCCGAAATTCGGAGGCACTTGCATTCCGCACATTTCGGCGCACGTTTGCATACGTTTGTCAACATGAAGATGATACAGAACAAAGCAACGCTCGAATAGGGCCCGCTCAATGCTGTCCGTGTGAGTGCGTATTTTCATGTTCTCAACGTGTTATGTTATCTTACGTCGCAATGCTCGGTACAGCGATGGGCCGAGGGATTCCTTTGCGGCGTCGTTGAGAGCTCCAAGCTTGAATAGTGTAACGGATAGTACTTTAGAAGACCGTTCAACGTCATCTACTGTCATTTCGCAAAAGCGTCTCACTCGCCGTCCCCGCTGGGCGAGAAGAACGTTCTTGCAAGTAGCGTTCTTCACGGTCAACGGGGTCTCGCGGCTCTTGCACAAATTTACATCCCATGTGTCCAGCATAGCGTCAGACTTTGCTCACATGTTGTTGGGCCTCCTGCACACCATCATCATTATACTTGGATTGAGCAATCCCCGCTCTTCATCCTTGACACGATGGTCACGCGAGTGCGACTAGTAAATTTTTTCGTACGCCGTGAAGCCACCAGCCCATTGATCGGGAAGCCTCGGTACGGAAGCCATTTTACAAATGTTTCCGCCTGAGGCCTGAGTCTGTGAGCTCGTTTACCCCTGTTTACCCCCGTAACAGTATGTCGTTGAATCGACTATTTACGTCATCTGAAGTCAGAGTCTTTACTCGATGCGAGTTGATGCGCAACGGCTGATTACATGAAGCAGAGGTACGCCCCACCGTAACTCGTCCCTGAAATGCTCCCTGCCGACAGACGGTCGTGAAGTCAAGCAAACTAAGAAGATTGTGCAAATCCAACTTGCCGGCGAGGCCTTGACGACACGTATCATAGACCCGACGTCGATGAACAAAGTATCGGGAATGGGGAAGCTTGAGCCGTCAGGGAAAGGGGACCTTCTGGAGATATATTCCAGGACTGTCCGAGTACATGTAAGTGCACATAAGGCACTCTTGAGGCACTCATTGAGTTATTCGGTGTACATGAACGTCACGGATACATTATAGGTTGTTAGGCTCTGTTAGGCTTCGCATTGGAACCCGAGTGGAGATCTTATACTGTACGCGTGAATCTCCTCAGATCTCCTCCCGATGTGCGGCCCCTCGTACTTATAAAAACGAATTTCGAATGTCGATGCAGGCTGAAGATCCTGTCCGCACTATGCAAGGACGGGGCGTAGCCACAAACGTATCCCGCAAGTGGCAGACTATCACTTCTCCGACTGCCTCCTATCGTTCGTTTCCCATTCCTGTGATAACACACCACGAGAACGATATGAACGACTCTTGTGATTGGCCCCCGCCACCACCGAAGGATGAGACGTCCGCTGAGAAAGCACTGAGGTTGGAGAGGGAAGAGTCGGCGAAGAAGAAAAGGTGAGTGCCTCTTGGGCCTGAAACATACGAAGTGAATTGAAAATTCCTCACAGCGAGGAGATTGATGCAGCTATTGAGCAAGATAGAGTGGAGAGGGAAAAGCGAGGTTCACAGCGAAAGGTGTTACTCCTAGGTATCGACTGACCGATCGCATTCCTATGGATTTTTACATTGACATCTGGGATGTACAGGTCAATCTCAGTCCGGGAAATCCACTCTGCTGAAGAGCTTCCAGCTCTTATACGCTCCGCTTGCATTTCGTGCAGAAGCAGAAGCGTGGCGCGCAGTCATCTATCTCAATCTCGTGCACTCGATCAACATCCTCCTGGAAGTCGTAGAGATCGCCAACATTCGCACCTCGCGGGCAATCCGCCAATTGCAAATACGGCTCTCGCCGCTCAAACATGTCTTGGCTACGCTCACGCAGTCCCTCTCAAGTGACTCTGTCCGTGCTCGGCAGTCCGCAGACAACCCAGACATCGACGTGTGGAGGGCAAGACGAGCGTCCGGGATATCGCTCCACAGCTCTGCGTGGAGGTCTCTAGCCAAAGTCAGCGAACCGGGCAATGTCAGCCAGTACGAGGTCGACAACGCTCGCAATATCATCGTTGCATGTCACGACGACATCCTTGCATTGTGGGCCAACGAGGACGTACACAAATGCTTGCAAGATCAGAGGGTGGCCCTCGATGGCCAAGCCAGTTAGTAAGTGACCATGCATAGTAGCGACGTCATGATACTAAATCATTTTCAGCTTTCTTGCTGAAGCTCACCGCATTGCGTGTTCGGATTATTTTCCTACGGACGATGATATTCTACGTGCTCGTCTTGAAACGTTTGGGATCGAAGAACATTGTATCGTGTCTGAGACAGGTAAGATCCTATTTCATGACCGCAATATCTATGCCTGACGCACTCGTGTAGTTGATTATGGTCAAGAATGGGTGTGGTATGATGTGGAAGGCTCAAGAAGTTCCAGAGGTAAGTTTGCACTGTACCACTTCACTACAGTATATATCTCAATTTCAATCTACGGTTTGCGGTAGTCTGGGTGCCGTATTTCGACGATGGTGAGTCACGATGCTATGTCATCCAATCTACTGACTAACAGACACACAGTTCAAACTGTCATGTTTGTGTGCTCGCTGGCCAACTTTGACCTCGACGTTGGCGATGACGGCATGAACAACTTCGTACGCTCGCGTTTCTTGATTAAAATGCACACTCTTCACTGATGCACTCAATTGCTCATATAGACAGAATGTCTTCGTCTTTGGAAAGGGATCTGCGAGAACAGACTGCTTGCTGAATCCGTGTTCTTTTTGTTCTTGAATAAGTCAGACCTCCTGGACGACAAACTCAAGTCAGGTATGTTACCTATCCTCGTTCTCTGGGAACCTGACAAGCTGAATCATTTCTACTAGGTGTGTTCTTTGGATCATATGTCGAAGGGTTCGGTCACCGCTCCAACGATTGCCATACCGTGTCACAATGTAAGTGATTGGTCTCACTGTATCGCGCCGCGTGCGCTGGGTACTCACATGCTTCAAGTCTACAAGGATAACTTCTTCGTCGTACATCGAGACTTTTCGCCAAAACCGCGGTTACTTCAGATGCATGTTATATGTGCTATCGTACGTCTTCAATCTGTACATTTGGTTTCTGCTATCTAACTCACGTTTACAATCGCTCCAGGATACTTTAGCCATGGCCGACATCTTTGACCAGACCCGGCATGCGATCCTTGCGTCCTCCATGGAAAGGATGTACACCCTGTGAATCCTTCCACATCCTTAGTATCTATTTATTCCATATTTCTTGTGTTCCAGTCGTATAACCGTCATGACAGAGTACTGTTGTACTGGCATGAGGCTAGGCTGTACGGATCAGTACGATACTCATACTCACTATTATACCTATCTATCACATTCTATGCACATAATGCTAATATACTTATCGGACTTTGCGACTCACCTTTTATAACCTCCGCCTCACTGCGCTGCGGCTCTTTGTGGCGTCACTTAATAAGCGCAGGAGGCTGAGGATGGGAATGTTCAGTGCTCACGTAAGCCTGAATTCGACGCTTGAAGCCACGGGCCGCTCTTTGCTCTCAGTTCAACTTCTTTCCTTTGCGTTCTTCTATCTCAAACACAGACAACATGTCAGGAACGGGTGGTGCCTATGGTACCAAAGCTTCGGACACCGAATTCAGAAAGAAATGGGACAAGGAGGAGTATACAGAGAAGGCGAAACAAAAGGACCAGGAGGAGAGGGAACGAATGCAGGAGAATGATGAGCGATTGAAACAAGGTACGTACTGCTGCGCATGTCCTCATCAACATGATACTCAGGTGAATACAGGGAAGAAACCTCGCAAAGGTCGGAAGGATGACCTTCCCAAACCAACGGAGTTGATGAAGCAGCGAGATGGTCCCCTCGAGCTGGACAAGAACCTGAACAAGACCATTGTAGTTCAGAATTCTAGTGGACGAGGACCTGGTGTACCTGGTTTCTACTGCGAGACCTGTAACCGTACATATAAAGACAGCACTGGCTACTTGGATCATATTAACGGTCGAGCGCGTACGTACCTATTCGTATGCATGCGTTATAAGTCCTTATATCATTTCACTAGATCTGAGAGCACTTGGACAAACGACACGTATTGCACGTTCCACTGTTGAACAAGTGAGAGCGCGAATAACGTTTCTTCGGGAGAAAACGAAAGAAGCATCCAATGCCAAAGCCTTTGACTTTGAACAACGGCTAGCCGAAGTGAAAGCAAAGGAGGATGCCATTCGAGCGGAGAAGAAGGCGAAGAAGAAAGCTCTGAAGGAACAAACCCGCGTCGAGCTTGCCAAGGATGTCACAATGCAAGACGACGACGGAATGGCTTCAATGATGGGTTTCAATGGCTTCGGTACATCCAAGAAGTGAATCAACCTCACATCCCGGACTCAACAGGACCTCTGCGTGTACTTCTACACTAATGTATTGTGTTACAAACTTCTACTTGTTTATACTGCTTCCTGATTTCACTTCGCCAATGACAGCACGAACTTCACCTCAGCGATCTCCTGTTCCTCCTCGATGAGTGTCTTGGACGCCGCCGTTCGTTGCGACACGTCCGACGGGAGGCTTCGAATAGTCTTCTGGATCATCTCCGCCTGTTCCTTCATCGCTGCCAAAATATCCTCTCCACCTTCCTCGAATTTGTAGAAGACATCGACATCGTCGGTAGCTTGCAGACCGGCCTTCTTGCGCAGTTTCTGCACGCGGTTGATCAACTCGCGAGCGAGCCACTCGCCCTGAAGGTCGGCATGGACCTGGATGTCCAAACGCACAACGACGTCGTTGTCGGTATTCGTAGCGTACTGGTTTTCTGCTCCCTCGGGAAGCTCAATGTAGCGTTGGACAGCCAAGTCGCCCTCCACCAATGGAATGCCATCCACGGTGATCACACCAGTCCGCGTGTACTTTTTGATGTCCTCGCTGGTGGCCTTGGGCAGTGCGTTCTTGACCCGTCCCAGGTCTTTCCGCAGCTTACGGCCCAAGACTGCCCAATCCGCCACAGCACGATACCGCACCCCGGAGAGGGTTTCATCAGAGGTGAAGACCACGTCGCGGATGTTGAGTTCGGATTGGATGTAGCGTAGAAGAGACTTGGCATCGTCAAGCCACTCCTCGTCAGGGTGGTACACGAGGAGTTCTTTCAGAGGAGTCTGTGATGTGGTCGTTATTTCTGCATAATATATGGAGAGGTTGTGGTTGTGGACCAACCTTTAGTGACAAGTTGTGGCGTTCTCGAACGGTCCTCGTAAGTTCAATGATAGTCTGCAATCTCTTTACTTGGCGTTCAATGACAGCATCGAAGTACTCCTCCTTGACCTCTGGGAACAGCAGGAAATGGATGGACCTGGTGTCTCCAGCTGACGGGTCTTCCGGAATGAAGCTACGTAGGGATTGGTAGATGTTCTCCGTCAAGAATGGTGTGTATGAAGACTAAACACAGTAAAGTTTAGCATTGCATACATATTCAAGACAACAACACGCACCATCGTCCTGCATAATGTGAACAAAGCCTCAAAGAGGGTATTCAGAGCAGCAATGGTATCCTCCTTCCCGTCCTCGCCCTTGAGACGTCTCCGGTTGAATCGAATGTACCAGTTCGTCAACTCATCGACCAGTTCCAGTAGTCGTGGGATGATAGTGTACAGACGATAAGCAGCCATCTCTTCCCTCACGAGCTTAATGAGGGATTGACAGCGGGCTAGAACCCACCGATCCATGACGTTATTCGAGATGGGCGCGTGGGGGTTGTACTTGAAGTCGAAGTCGCCAGTTTTGCGGTGAAGGGCAACTTGGCCGAGGAAGAATCGGAAAGAATTGAGCCATGGTAGGAGGACACGAGATACGACCTCTCGGACGCCTTCCTCACGGAAGCGCAAGTTGTCACCACGGACAATGGGGGAATTTACCAAGAACATTCTGAGATAACGTCAGACTGTAGACTGGCCAAAGACAAACAGAGAGACGTACCTTGTTGCATCCGCACCGTACTGGTCGATGATGATATTAGGATCAGGATAGTTCTTCAAGCTCTTGCTCATCTTCTTTCCGTCACTGGTAGCCAAAAATCGTCAGTAAGGAATAGGATCGCCAAGTCTGGTACGGCAACTCACGCAGCAAGCACGAGACCTGTGACAATCAAGTTCTTCCATGGTGCACGTTGGAACAGGTGCGTTGAGAGCACGAGTAAGGTGTAGAACCATCCGCGCGTTTGGTCAATACCCTCAGAAACGAAGTCGGCCGGGAATGTGGCTTCGAATGATTCCTTATTCTCGAAAGGATAATGTTGTTGCGCATAAGGCATGCTGTCATGCAACTGTGAACTCCTGGATTGAGAATACCAAACAACGTAAATGCACACCTTCCTGACTCGAACCAACAATCAAAGACCTCTTCGACACGCTTCAGATCACCCTTCCCTTGTTGCGAAGGGATGGTGATATGGTCAATCTTATCTCGGTGAAGATCAGTGATACCCTTCGCGCCAGAAAGACGTTCCAGCTCTTCTACTGAACCAACGCAGATAATCTATGAGAGAAATTAGTAACATCGAGGCGAACATGCGTCGGGGACACGTACCTCCTCCAGGTCATCGCTGGCCCAAAGAGGGATGGGAGTACCCCAGTACCGATTTCTGGATACATTCCAGTCGCGAGCGTTCACGAGCCAGTTTCCGAACCGACCGTCTCCAACGCTTTGCGGAACCCTATCTCGCACAGTCAGACCCCTCCAAGTGAGCTGAAGTGGGTTTAAGTACGCACCACCTTGTCTCCTTGTTATTTGCAACGAGTTGATCTACATAAGGGCTAACACGAATGAACCATACAGGGATGGCTCGGTATATCAATGGTGTACCAGATCTAGGATGCGTCTGAGCCGCTAATCGTGGAGTGCATGTAAGACATATCCGTACCTCCAGCAGAATGGGTATGAATGGTTGACGGTGGACTGAACGATGAGACGTCCCTTGGCCTTCAAGGCTTTCTGAATCTCCTTGTCAGCAGCCTGAGAGCATTGAGTAAGTGGATTGTGGATGTACAAAATTGTTAATCAACATACCTTGACATATTGTCCCTGGAAGTCGGAAACTTGGCTTGTGAACTTCCCGGAATCATCAATGGGACACGGTGGCATTTCCTCAGGCAGCAAGATCCCGTTGGCGATGGCGATGCGGTGATCGTCTTCACCAAATGCAGGTGCTTGGTGGACAATACCTGTGCCGTCGGCATCCGTAACATATGAATCAACGACAACACGGAAAGCCTTGTCTTCAAACTGAAACCGAATTAGCTGGATCTGCAAATGTACATAATTTGTCATGACCCACCTGTTCCGTGAAGTACTCAAACAGAGGCACATATCTCCAGCCCTTCATGTCCGCGCCCTTGAATGTTCCGATCTTCTTAAATTTAGCCTTCTTGGGATCTTTGTAGAGTGTGCGAAGTAAGCCTTCGTGCAGAATGAAGTTCTGATCCCGCTCGTCGTCGTGGATCTTGACATAGGTATAGTCCGGATGAACACATAGCGCAAGGTTAGATGGGAGGGTCCAAGGAGTTGTTGTCCAGGCCAATAGAGATGTTGTACGATCGTCGACCAGAGGGAAAGCAACAGTCACTGCAAAAAATCAGATTGCCGCGACCACGGAAGTAGAGGTAAACTGTTTATACCTGCGGGATCGTTCACGTCCTTGTAGTTTTGACCCGCCTCGAAGTTGGATAAGGGCGTAAGACATCCAGTAGAGTACGGCATGACCTTCAACCCTCGATACACGAGACCCTTTTTGAACAGCTCGCTGAAAGCCCACCACACGCTCTCCATGAACGACGTATTTAGCGTTTTGTAATCGTTGTCGAAATCGATCCAGCGACCCATCCGCTCGACAGTTTTCCGCCACTCCGAGGAATATCGCATGACAATGGACCGGCATTCTTCGTTGTACTTATCGATACCCATCTTGAGCACGTCCTCCCGTCCGGTGATCCCAAGCTTTTTGTCGATCTCGTGTTCGACGGGGAGGCCGTGTGTATCCCAGCCAAACCGCCTGGATACATGGAATCCACTGACGTGCGCATGTCGCGTGACAATATCCTACACAAGGATCAGTATAACGGAAGGCAAAGTGAAAGTGTACAAGCGACGTACCTTGATCGTACCGGCGAGCAGGTGTCCGTAGTGGGGCAATCCCGTGGCGAAAGGCGGGCCATCGTAGAAGGTGTACTCAGGCCTCCCCTCCGACAGTTTCAAACTTGTTTGGAATGCATCTATTTCTCTCCAGAACTGGATGACCTTTTCCTCTTCCTTCGCAAAATTGAAGGGCGCCGAAACTGTTGATCGCGTGCCAGTGTAAGTCACTGAACGCAAAGGACAAAAGTAGAACTTACGATCGTGTGCAGCAAACGACATGGCTGCTAGGATGGAGTCCAGAGAGACTCAAGACTCCGTATAAGGATGTGGTTTGGGAACGAGATGAGTCCTAGTGACCAAGCTCTAGGAAAGGCCTCGGTATAGATGACTCGGAGAGATAACGCGGCGTTTTTGAATCTAATCTGAATAAGACCGGATCTAATCTGGTTGAGGGTCTCCCGGAGTAGCCAGATCTCACAAACACACAGCAACTTGATCCTCATAGCATTCTCTGTCTCATTCTCTCACCAGACGTGGAGGGTTCACACGAATAGGGCATATAAGTACAACTTTGTACGCAGGATCCACGTCGAGTTGCATCTCACCTCACCGTCACCCGCACAGAACTCATCAGGAATGGATATTTCGTAAGTCCATTTTCTGCTCATTACTTTGGCGAGCTAGGATTCACAATATACGCAGGTCAGTACTACAGGGTGGATACCAACACCCTTTGTCCCGTTCATGGCAAGCTCGGAGGTCGCTCACCAAGGGGATGCTCATGTACCCAATCTTCATAACCGATGATCCTGACGCGTATGTGGATATTCCCACCCTCCCCGGCCAGGCAAGATGGGGCGTGAACAGGCTCGAGGGCTTCATTGGACCGTTGGTGAAGAAGGGGCTAAAGAGCGTTATCTTGTTCGGCGTACCTCTCAACTGCGAGAAAGTGAGTCCTCATCACATCATGATGCTAGACCGGTTTGTCTGAATGCGCGCGATGCGTGCGGTAGGATGGCTCCGGAACTCCTGCAGACGATCCCAACGGTCCTGTCATTCTCGCAATCATGAAGCTTCGCTCCCTCTACCCCGACCTCTACATCGCCACCGACGTTTGCCTGTGTGAGTACACCTCCCACGGTCACTGCGGTATCCTGCATGCAGACGGTACCATCAACTCCGAGCCTTCTGCCGCCCGTATCGCAGAAGTGGCGTTGTCATATGCGAAGGCGGGTGCGCACTGTGTTGCGCCGAGCGACATGATGGACGGAAGGATCAAAGCTATCAAACGGGCTCTCATTGACGGCGGGTTTGGCAACAAGTGCACGTTGATGAGTTACTCTGCCAAATTCGCAAGTGCCTTGTATGGACCTTTCCGGTGAGTGAAAGCACAGGTGTACCTTCCACGGTTGGTTTATTGGGTACCAGAGATGCTGCAGGAAGCGCGCCTTCGTTCGGTGACCGCAAATGCTATCAGCTTCCTCCCACCGCCAAGGGCCTTGCTCGACGCGCAATTGTAGGTTTCACTCAAATGTCGTCCCTCTATGTCAAATTAATTCATTTGGCGTAGCAAAGAGACATGGCTGAAGGTGCTGACATCATCATGGTGAAGCCTGCCCTGCCTTACCTCGACATCATCGCCGACGCTGCTGCACTCGCTCCCGATCACCCTCTTGCCTGCTATCAAGTCAGCGGAGAATACGCCATGGTCGTCGCGGGTGCTAGAGCCGGCGTGTATGATTTGCGCACCATGGCTTTCGAGACGACTGAGAGCATGATCCGTGCCGGTAAGTACATATATACCAAGCTACTCCCCATGTTTGCTGACTCGCGGGTTTCAGGATGCACCCTTATTTTATCGTATTTCACTCCTCAGTTTTTGGACTGGCTCGACGAGTAAACAAAAGAAGGGGTAAGAAAATAGATGCGACGTGTAGGTTCAGTGCTCAATGTGTATCATGTAGTAGTAACACCGTGTGCAAATGCATTGGAAAACGTTACAATTACAGATGCGTGAATGTCCAAGCTTACTAGTGACATCTACAGATGATCACATGAGTTGGTGATACGGACGCAGATGTAGCCAACATACCAACGGATAATGAATGCATCATGCAGCTTTATCATGGAGGTGTGGTACGTCCAACAGTATGGGAATTTGCGTCAAGGCAAAACCGAATACACCAAGCACTAGATGGGACAGAGCGTTAGATAAAGAAAACAACAGAAGAAATAACACTTACAGAACCCAGTCAATTTCTCGAATGGCGTGTGGAAGTACACACTCGTGGTGTACAGGCAGAACACCGAGACAACAACAAGCGCAATATTCCAAAGGACAGCCCAAATATGCAGAGGCGGCCAGGATACCTGGTCATCACGACCACCAGATGAGGAAGAGGGCATGCGTTTGAACGAATGCCTCAACTGGTCTGCCAGAAAGAGTACCGACATGGTGAGGAGGAATATGTGCCCGGAGACGTCATGACCACGTCTGAGACGCGGTTGCGCATGGAATGACGCATCAGGCATGATGAGGGACGCAGCGAAGAGTGCGGGATGTGTTGCGGAAGAGATGGTAGTCCTCGTATAACACAGGTCGGTTGGAACCGTGATGATTCCACCCTCCGGAAGTGGTAGAACACATTCTCCTCCTGTATTTGCTATAATGCGCTCCAAAACTGGTGCACCAAAGAACCAACTGGTGAAGACCAGCCATACGGCGGTGTCCATTGCAAACTGGAATACACGTTGCCTTGTGCGGACTGCGGGGGGGCTCGTGAAGAATAGGGCTAGGAATGAGAGTGAGACCCATCCCCATGCTTTCTTTATGAAATACACATTGAGGAAATTTCTCTTGGACGCGAAATAGTGCGTATGGTGGAGAGGGTGAGGGATATGCGTGAGTAGAGGATTGGAGGTGTCGAGATACGTTTCGTAAACGACTGAGTAAAGAGTCCCGCAGAACACGACGGCGGTTACGACAGCAAGAGTAGAGGCGACGACGAGGTGCATTGTCTCTGGCGTACAGAACCGCGGTAAGGAGACGGTGAAAGCAGCTTTCGACGGTGGAGGTGATAGTAAAGAGCAACTTCAAGTTGATGATGATTGATGGCGGGCCGCGTGAATGCCTCTTTCATCGAAAAAGGCGCTCGTGACGTATGTGACACGTGATCAAATGGTAGCGGGCCTGGCATCCACGACTGACCTTGTGGAATCATTCTCACTAGCCACGAGTGCTTGTCCATTCAGCGAGCCTCAGCGTATACTCATCATGAAAGGGATGAGGACTTCCGAAACTGAAACTCCTTGGGAGAGTATTCTAGAATTACAGCGGGCAGCAATTACTTTCTCTACGTACACGGTCTCCAAATAGGCTTTCAAGATGAAAGAAGTAAAGGAGAACCAGCGCGCGAGGTGTATTCGAGATACCACGTGGTTAGGAGGTGAACTGCAGAGACAGCGGGAGATCAGTATGACCCTCTTCAGAAATCCAAGGGGACATACATTGAGGAGATACGACTCTGCAACTACACGCGCTCGTGCATTGAGGCTCAACTTCATCTCACTAATCTCCTTGTCGACCTCCTCCATAAATCTGATGACAATCATGAGATGACAAACGCAACAACAGAACGTCCGCCACATACTGGATGATGAAGTCCACGATTTTGTGCTTCAGCATGGTGTCCGTATGGTTGTTGGTGATCAAGAACGAAATATCATATCCCTGGGATAGAGTGAGTTTTGAAGTCGCTTTGCTTAGAATTCAATGAGCGCACCTTGACCGGTTTCCTGCGCAGCACAACAAAGCTTTCCGCTCTCTGCATCAAGAAACGCGTGAACTTGTGACAAAGTATCCGTTCAATCTCGTCTGCTTGCTTGATCTTGATGCTCAGTCGAATAGAGTTGATTGAAGGCTCAATCAGGACCTTCTCGTTCTCGTTTCTTGAGATCATGAGCGGGTTAAGTAATACCTCCTTAGAGGTACTGTACAACGGATTATTGAGTATACGTTTGCATAAAACAGAACAGTCATTGGACGCACCCAACTTCAACCTCTGGCTTGTTGTGACGCTCAACAATCTATTATAATTTCAGCAACGATCCCGCTGGATCTATCTTGTACGTCCTGCCATACCTGGGAGGCGAAGTCTTCCAGCGTGAGTGCCGCAGTCAGCGTTGACCGCACAGCGGCGAGATAGGGTCGTAGTGTGTTAGACTGTCACAGATACACATTTGAGTCAAATCAGTTGATATTCGTAACATGAGCCTATAGAGTTGCTCACCATTGTGTTAGAGATCGTGAGTGAAGAGAGAGGGAAGGATTCAGGCGGAGTTTGATTAACACCCTCTAATTTGGCAGACGCGCTTGTTCGCGACGGTTCAAGAAATCTTCTTCACCAACCACACATTCGGAAAATGGCCACCGCTGTTGCTATCTGGTATGAGCACAACTGTGAGACGTGTCGTTTGCTGTTCTGATGACGTTCCCCTTCTCCAGGAGTCTCAAGCTTGAGCCTGGTGAGACCCAGGCTGTCGTACCTCTCAGCGACCTCCGTGTAACAAATGTCGCGTTGGGTGAAAGCCTTGTTGACGAGAACGGCCGCACGTCCGTAAAGCTCGTCTACATTGGACCTTCTGGTGATGAGAGTGACGATGAGGAGGAGGGCGAGGAGGACGATGAAGCTGAGGACAAGCCAGGCTCTGAAGAGCCGATCAGCACGATTCTCTGCTCACTGACTCCGGGCAAGGTAAGCACCATGGCGTTTCTCATATTGACGGCTCACTGACTCAAGCTTTACACCTTTGTAGATTGAGCAAAGCATGGTCAACATCATTCTCGAGGGCGACCAAGAGTACTTGTTCGAAAGTGTAGGCAAGAAGTACGTTCACACGCCATAATTCATTGTGTACCTGTGGCCTAATTTTTTTTCACATAGCGCTGTCTATCTCACTGGCAACTACATCGGTATGTCCAACTTCTTGAGACCAACGACGCGATCCACTCAACGCCTCCCACAGATCAGCCCAACCGCGACCAGCCTCCCTACCGACTCCGATGATTCTGACGACGACAGCGACGACGCGTATGACTTGCGTGACGTCAGCTCTGACGTTGAGATGGACCCGAATGAGCTTGACATTGTCAGCGATGAGGAAACTCCGTAGGTCCACGTCTCTTACTTCTTACAAGGCGACAACTAAGCACGGCCTCTGCCTCGACAGACGTTTCGAAGAAGTCGACGATGATGATCTCACTGTGGCGCTCGTTCCTAACGATTCTAAAAAGCGATCTCGTGAAAGCGACGATGCCGAGGATGGGGAGCCTAAGCTATCCAAAAAGGAGAAGAAGAAGCAGAAGAAGCTCAAGGCTGAGAACGGCGAAGCCATACCTACTGGAGAGGACAGTGCTGAACCCAAGGCCGAGAAGAAGAAGGACAAGAAAGAGAAGAAGGAGGACAAGGCGAAAAAGCCCCAGCTCGCTGACCCTAAGGTGCTTGCAGGTGGCGTCAAGATCGCAGACAACAAAACTGGAAGCGGTCCTGCTGCGAAGGCGGGTGACCGGGTGTCCGTTCGTTACGTTGGGAAACTACAGAATGGGTCCATCTTCGACTCCAACACCAAGGGGAAACCAGTATGAGGTTTTCATCTGTTTCGTGTACACCTTGGCTTATAGCTTCGTTTACAGTTCCAATTCCGCCTTGGACGGGGTGAAGTCATCAAGGGCTGGGACGCAGGCGTCGCTGGCATGCAGGCGGGTGGCGAGCGTCTTATCACCGTTCCACCAGCACAAGCTTACGGTAACAAGAAGCAAAATGGCATTCCCGCAAACAGCACCCTCATCTTCGGTGAGGCTCTAACTCTAGACTGTCCATTTCGAAAGCTAACATGATGATGCAGAGGTCAAGGTTGTCCAGATCAACTAGGTGTACAATGCCATCCCCACCGATATGATCCATCGGCGGACTTGGCTTTTGGGCCACTAAGGTTCGAAGAGTAGCTCTTGATTGTGGTCTTGAATATATTGCTTGTCTCCTTATGTCACTTTGATGCATTTGCAGAGCCATTCTTGCGTGCTGGTTTGTCGCCAGGGTGAATCATTGCCAGGCTTCAGCTCAGGGATGTAGTCATCATCCACACCAATGTCCGCGCTTGCCATCCCAAACCACCATTCGCTCTTCGAATTTAACCGTCGAACATGAAGGCACGAGCATCGGGTGCGGGCTAATGCTACCGTCGTAGGCACCGTAAGGAAATCCGACACTCCATGGAAGGTGATTTCCATGCTCGAGATTGCGATCTAGAATCTCGACCACCGTCTTCGAGGTCGGAGTATGCTAATTTCGGGAGGTAATCCTACTTACCTTTCTCCTCCGTCTGACGATTGCGGCGAGGACTGTACGGATCAATAGCCTCGTGTGATCAGAAACGCAGTAACAATACAGGATTGAGGCAGACATGAGGACATTCATTGCGTAGGATCATCCGAAAAATCCCTTCCTGTCTTCCTTTCTCAACCTTGTACCGTGGCTCAATCCTAGGTATAACTTAAACAATCTCTCGCAGTCCCTATCACCTTTGAATGGAAACTGTGCTCCTAGACGGTACGCCGCGGCGAATCCAGAGGTGACGGCCAGCTCGTGCATGTTCAAGACTGTCAGAGAGCAGAAGATACGTCAGCTATGATGAATTAGCGCATGAGGGCAGGAATTCTCCATACCAGACCATGCACCCGCGAATCTGCGAACAAGCATTAAGTAGATGCCATCTCCGTCGACACGAGATTGACTCACTGCGTATGATGTTTGCCGTTTATGAACATCATGAAGGGAACGACGGAGGCATAATGTTGCCACCTGTGACTCTGCTGCTTCCACCATTTCTCGTGAATACGCTTCTCTTCAGGAATCTCATCCCATGTCCACAAGTCTTGTGAGCCGTCGCGGTCGAGGAAAATGGTCTGAAAGACGTGTTTTTCCAGTGGTGGCTCGGAATTTCCATCTGCGTCTTGACCTGTGCGAGCTAGAGAACCAACATCCCCCTCTGTGGACCGTTGGGCGTCGTGCTGAGTCACCTGAGGCATGTGCTTCGCCTCATGTTGGTCACTTGGCGTGCCCTTGGAGCTCGACAGTCCTGCAGAAGTTGCGCCACGAAACTGCGGTTGGTAGTGGGTGAGATCAAAGCTCATTTCGATCTTGGATTTATCTTCCGGGTATTGCATGGTGTAGTAAAGCGGGCGGAATTGCTTTGACGCAAAGGAGAAGGCTTCTTCAGTCTCCGCTCGCTCCTGTTCAGACCATTCTTGCGAGATAGGTGCGTTATGTGCGGCTTTGTAGTCAACTTCGTAATGCTACGTGAAAACAAGCGGTAAGTTCGATATCGTTTTTGGCTGAAATAAATGGCAGACCTTCTTCATATAATCAAGATCGCTATGGGTTATCGTCACGTCATAAAGATACTTCACAGAGCCAAGAACACGCTTCTCCATGAAGCTCGCTTTGCGGCCAAGAAGTCGCAGCGCAGAATCTGCGTCAATTGCGAGAACAAGCTCATCAAAGCTGGCTGTCTGCACCGCGTCTTCTAGATCGCCTTGAGATGCCTTGTATTCGATCTGAACAGGCCCCACTTTACTTCCTCCTCGGTTGGCGTTCCGAGATACGACTCGGGTTACCGTATGTCCGAGCTTGAAATTAACATTGCCACGAGACGAAATGTCTGATCGCCACGCTTGATACACGTCGTGCAGCTGTGATATAAATTGTGTAAATCAGTCTCATGTAAGGCAAGTGTAGAGTCAGACTTCAATACGGACCTTCGGAAAGGCATACATGCTTGGTATACTGGCCAACAAGCTCTTCTTATTGTACTCAAACAATCGCATACTGGAGTCCATGAAGACGCGCTCCTGCATAATAGCATTTGGCTGAGTGCCAGACTACAACTAATGGCTGAAAGGACATACCAGGATCGCGCTTGAAATGTACGGTGTCTGGTTTCCAGTCCCGAAGAACAGTGCAACGAGCGGATAGACCATCTTCTCCCCAAAATCCTTCGAGAATCGAAATATGCGCAGCATCACATGCACGGGAATTAGGGCAAATAGGACTTCCAGCTTCTTGATGACCTTTAGCGCGGTCCCAAACTTGGCTATGTCATTCTGGAACTGGACAGTCAATTCTGTCGGGAAGACGTTCGTCCAGAAGTCTTTGTCCTTTCCAAAGCTGATTCTAAGGAGCGGGTGAGTGCGAACAAGTCATTCATTTGACAGAGAACGTACTGCATGCCAACCTCTGTCGGCTCGAATCCCAACATCCGAAACATGCGAAGAGTATTCGCAAAGGCAGGACTGCAGCCCTGAACGCCGTCATTAATATACGTTGCGCCGTACTTCCCGGCGTCGATGTCCAAGGAAGTGGCCATGCCTCCAGCTAGAATTTCCTTGTCGAAAACGGTCACTTGATACTTCTCGGGGTGTTTGCTGAGCGCATACGCCGCAGACATGCCGGAGGCACCTGCACCTACGACGCAGACGCGCTTGGGTGTGGCAACAGGAATGGACATGGCGGACGGCGATGGTGGTGGTTCGAAATAGAGTTGTACGCATTGCCTCACCTCTGTCGACGGACCTCCAACGATCGGGCGGGACAGCACGGGTGTTTTGTTTCTGTCTATGCACGTGACGTCATCGTATGCCTACAGCCGTGGCGTAGCGTAGCAAAGGGCCACAGTATGTTCATCGACAGTACATGAAGCACAAACAGTAGCGCACATAGTTCCGACTGTCGGAACCAATGGATCCGCCGTAGCTTGAATGCTGAACACCCACAGTAAACAGCCGATCGATATCCACTGAGTCAAATCACGCCCGGTCCAAGCCTCGGTCCAAGCTGAGCACCTCAAACCGGGAAACACATGGAGTATGTCAACTCAGTGCATCAGAAACGTATGTATACCTCGGACTACACGTAACGCACCTGAAACAACTCGGCGACGCTGAGGCCATGACTACTCATTCCGCCCGGGTGTCGGGCAGGATAACTTCACGGATCACGTCACTATATTCGTATGTGGATGAAGTTGCATGCCATCACACGCAACTACTCCTACTATCACATCGCGTTACAGACAAACCCATCGATGCGGAGAGCCATGGGGAGCTGAGCTTTCACGATCGCTTGTTGTGACTCCTGGATGGGGCCGTCTTCGTGCAGCGGTTTGCTGCTACCGAAATTGAGGCGACATGACATGGAAGAAGGGTGCGGCATTCCGTGTCGTGCGGGAGGAAAGGGGCAGGTGCCAACGGAGAGCGGAGGAAAGGCTACAATGAGGTTAGACCAGCTGCTCATCGTACACGATGCAACCGTGACGAGCTCGCGACAGCAGGATGCTATCAGGGGATATGATTGGATGTGTCGAGGGGTAGATCATTGAAATTCAACGGTGCCACCCGCTGCTGCTGGCCACACCCTCTGTGCCATCAACAAAATCTTGCCGTCATTGGAAGCCATTGGACCGCTGGACGGGAAGTGGCACATAGCCTTCATCGATATGGGCTGAGAGAAGATGAAAGAAGAAAGTGAGAAGAGAATGCTGCCAGCAGATCACGGACGCGTTTCCCAGAACAAAGCGATTCGCAAGACCAGATGATCACTACCGATATGCCAGTGTAAGTCAACAATGAGACATTGATCGTACTTTCACGCACCCTTTAACGGATTCGGCTGTGTGCAACTGGCACAATCATCGTTCGATGGGCGGGAGATGTAACATGGTCGGTCTAGAATCCGCAAGAGTCTAACCAAGTGGCACTGCAAAGCATCTCAAATGTTTGTTTGTTCTATCACCAGGAACAACAATGAGATTTTTTTCGATTGTTTCTGCGCAGCGTGTGCTTACTTATCAAGTGGATATCATCTACCCACGCCATATTCGTCAGGCTTTCGTCCATAGCACCTACATGGACGCAGTGAATAGGTGCGGAAGGGGCATGCTGTCATCTTCAAGCTTCAAGCTTCAGATCTTCAGAACAGCTGTTGGAGTGCACCGGCGAGTTTTGGTGAGGTGTTACCGGACAACCGAGATTAGACTTCAGATAGGCTTGTGACGGAGAATTGAGGGTCTGTGGCTGAACTATAGCCGTTTGCAAATGGCTGGATTTGGTGAATGTGGTCCAACATATTCACCACGAACTTGCAACCGTCGAGGAATATGCTGGGAGGTTCACCAATAAGCTGTAGTGATTTTTGCGGACCAGAGCCTCGAGGCTCGAGGGTGGCGGAGTAGAAATTCTAGCGGATCGTTAATATCGGGGTTCATTGCATGGCAAGTTTCTCCGAATTTGGGGTACCAGGAAAGACAACGAATGGGCTGCCGACCACGCTCGGGCTCCTGTGCCATTGGGACCTTCCCCTGTCCAGCGTGGTTTCCAGGCTGCAGATGGCCGCTGAAAAATGTGTTTACACACAAAGAAAATGAGTGCGAACACCGACTCCGACGACCAGCTCTGATCCGACAGATTGCACCGCACACATATAAGGAGCAGGCAGAGCGGAGGCAAATGTATCGATCGCTGTCCCCGCTGTTTCTCTCCTCCCTCTTCAGCCAAAAAATAGGACAAGGATGGAGAAGCGACATGCCTGCTCGACATTTTCTCCCCTCGCTCGTTGATACGTGGTAAGCCATTGTGTATATTTCCTATGCGATTATTTTGATTGACCGTAAATCCAGGATCGACTTTATTTCCTTGGGATCGTCCGGCTGATGTTGGGTTGGACATCCTAGCCAGTCAGCCAAACAGTCCAGTCGGATACTCCCCACTTTTTCCATCTCGTGGTATGCATCCTAGTCCTTGACTGCTGGTCGGTCTAAGGGTCAGAATACATACCATGAGAATGGAAGAAGTGTGGACTATACTGCCAGTTTTTGTTACCTCTTATCTAGTCCCCGTTCTAACATCCGCCGATTCAGATAGCTCGGTGCAGCGACCAACTAGCGGTCAGCGAGTCGAGAAGGAAGGTAGAGCTGTGCGGCAGCTGAGGGAGTGGCGCGTCGTCTGTGGCAGCAAGGTAGGTACAATTCCCATGTCTTAGCGACGAGTCCCACCGCTAATATGTTATCCAGGGGCTCTCCGTTAAGTTGTGGACGACTTCGTCAGTTCTGGCTAGCCAATGTTACGTCTGACGACCACCGATCATTGACATGGTCATCATCTTCGCGAGACTACTAGGTGGGATCGATACACGGCTTCGAGGTTGTTGCTGTGGTCGTGCAACATTATCTTAACGACGACAGCCCATGGTGCTGTGTACCCTCGAACCACTCGAGGTTCCGGATACGGAAATGGCCTAAGAAGCACCGCGAGAGCTTCCCGTTCCGCGCATACTGCTGTCAGCAGGATCGTATACGTAAGAGATAGCATGTATCAAGCTCTCACCTGCCGCTGACATGTCCTTTTCTCACTTAGCGACCTTTAAACCTCTCCAGCATGTCGTGCTAAGCCGTTGGTCGGTTGCGAGACTGAACTGGTTCGGGTGATGAAGTTGACGGGCCATCGCTCTCATTGGTGCGTCCTTAGGCTTTGATCTCACGTTCACCGATTACTTACCTCGTCCGCTTTTCACACTTGATCTAGTCAGCATCGGCATTGCGATCCTGGGTTACTCTGCGATTTGTTTGCTCCCCCAAGGTCGATCTCAAGTCGTTGCCGTCCACCATCGCCCAAGATTCGAGCGCAATTCTGGTCGCATGTGACAGAAAGCACTCATCAGCTCACTAGCAACAATATGAACGTCACATAAGCTCCAGGTTTCTGGTTCATTTCACGCGGAGATGGATACGATACGTCCGTGACGCTCGTATTCCTTCCAAATCTCCGTAGCTAGCATGTACATGTTATTGTCATCGGCAGAGGAGTCGAGGTTGATAGTTTGTCGTACCAGAGTTACTGTTCATCCATAAACATAACTGCAATCTATTCTGAAGACACTCCAAAACATTGCGTGATTAGTACAGTGACCCCACACTCACAGCAGTCATGATTCAACTTGAAGGTCCAACTCTACACTTCGCTCAAGCAAAGGGACCATTCGCCCCGTCCATGTTATATCTAGCTACTGCACCAGTTACAGATATGATGTTACATGCAGCGACGTCACGAAAAGTAGATCATGTAACACCGGCTTCAAGCCTTATGCCCACCGCCCTGGTGCTACAGGCAACGATGCCGACAACCCCCCATCTACAGCATAGGCCGCGCCGTTCACGTAGCTTGCATCATCTGGACGCAAGGTCACATATGATCAGATGACGTATACCTAATTGTAGAAGAAAAGGTAAGTGGACACGAACCTGACGCCAAGAACAGAGCTACATTCGCGATTTCTGACGAACCATCAGCATGAGAAACACGTGCTGCAATAATACTACTCACCTTGCGCGATACCATAGCGACCCAGCGGGTTAAGCTGGCCAATTTTAGCGTGTGTTCCTCGCGTTTTAGCATATTCGAAGGTCGTTGTGGTCATTCCAGTCTCGATGAGACCCGGACAAATCGCATTCACGCGAATACCGGTCTTCTGCAACTGGTAGGGCGCAGTTTTGGCCATATTCACGACCCTACGAGTTTAAGAAGTTAAGAGATGATATGACGCGGAGCGAACAAGAACTTACGCAGCCTTACTCGCGCTGTCTGAAAGCCGGGGAATATGTTCAGGACCGACCGATCCCAGGGACATGAATTAATACACTCACAATCTAATGTTCCAGCTCCAGACTGTAGTCCGGCGACTTGAAGCGATGTCACCATTAGAATATGAACCGAAATGATAGGGGAATAGAACACAGACCAGATGCAGTCAGAATGATACTCCCACCACTCAGTTCTTTGCCGCGAGAAGCATTCGTCTTCTGCATGGCGGCAGAGGCGAACTTGACAGCGAGGAAGCATCTGTCAAGATGAAGATCAGAAAATTGCATCAGTCCCATTGTGCTATATACATACGATAAGACGTTGATTTTCAAAGTCTTCATGAACTGTTCCGAGCCAATATCATGGAGATGTTGGTGAGTCGATACGCCGGCCTATGAATTTAATCCTTGTAAGCACAGCATATTGCTGAAAGTAGTGTGAACCGACGTTGGCAAAGAAAACATCAAGACGTCCCTCCTCCTGGAGTGCTTGCTTGCAGACACCGGCAATAGCTTCCTCGTCGGAAGCATCTGCCTGAATGGTCGTGACCTATGCATACACATGAGTAACAGTCTTTGAAGTAGAGGGACTGTCTCTAATCATACCTTCACATCTGGATACGCCTTTTGGATCGTACTCTTCAAGTCCGGAAGATTTGACCCATCAAAGTCCAGCAAATACAAGTGCTGAGCTCCTGAAAACGGTTGAATCATGAATACACGCTATTTGAAACCTTGCACAATGCCCTCGCACCTTCATGTGCGTATTTAATCGCTGAAGCCCTCCTGATGTTCCCACCAGAGTCGCTATTCAACTCCGAGTGAGAAAGTGAGACTAATTGAACGCACGCACCCAATACCCTTCAACGACCCAACACCAGTGATCACGCACACCTTTCCCTTCAGCCGGCTATTCCTAGGGAACGACGTGAACTGGCCTTGGATTTGTTCCAAGCGTGCAACGGTCTGCTTAAAGTGCTCGTCCTGGTTCGTCCGCTTGGTCACTCCGACCTTACTGTAATCGGCAGTGGATGTAGCGTCTGGCATGTTAGAATTGCTTTTGGACAGCTGCTTGCGAGAGGGAAATCGTAGGGTCGATGTTCAGATACGAAATGAGAGGAAGATGAGAGTTGGTGAAAAGGGTGTGAGGGATCCATAATTATGAGGGTTCACGAGACCGGGAACCGCGTTCGGTCTTCTACGCGCCCGATCCCCCATGGGGACGAAATCAAGTGCTCCCGTCAGGATCGACCTTGACTTCAACACACTTCAACATTGCTTTCACATCATGAAGTCATGATTTTCATCACACTCTTTGTATACATAAGTATGTTCCGTTCTCATTCGGAAATCTATTGACTGAAACTCATTAGCAGACCGAGGTACAATTGTGTATTCTGTGTATTTCCAGTATCGTTCGGAGTAGACGAGAAGAAGGTATGTATGTAGGTTGAGTCCGTGTCAGAAGAGTACCACCACGCGAATGTCCAATTATAGTTCCTGCAAAAAAGCGACTGTCAGTTTCATAGTGCCACTTTGCCTGAAAGACTCCGGAGACTCACAGTCATCGTCAAGTTACCAGAGAGCAAGCGATTCTCCAGTATGCAGCCGTCGGGAATATCAATGCGTTGTCCTTCATTCGCAACAACTAATAGAACAATCAGACTGCTGCAGGGACGAGTAGGGGCCAATACAACATACCAATCACAGTTCCACGGAGAGTCACGTTCCGGCCAAAGTAGACGTCGCCAGTAACCGTCAAATGGTCGAGTTCAATGATCTTCGGGATCTTCTTGAAACGCTTCTGGAACTGAGCAATCTGCGCCACAAACTGTGAGCGCTGCTCCTCAACGTTATGCATATCACCGCTCACCTTTTTGAAGTGATCGCCAAGCTTGATAACAGGCGTCGTTCCGAACATACGGTTCTCGTTGATGACGAGCTCGCCGTGCTCGAGGGAGTAGATGTCGCTCTTGATCAAGAGCAAGTCGGAGCAACTCTTGACGGGTAGGAAACGGCTTCGAGGTACATTGATGCCGTGCGCACTCCTGAAGTGCTTGATGGCTGCACCTGCAGCGGTCTCCAATTGAACGACAGATGCGCCCTCCTCGGTGACCTTGGGGTTGACAATGATTTCGAGCTCCATGCCCTCAGTGTCCATAATCCGCTTGAGAGCTGGAAGATGTGTAAGCCGACTTACGTGACAGAGGACCGTGCGCGAACATACCTTTAAGGTTGATCCAGATGTTGTTGGTGTTGAAAATCTTGAATTTTCGGACGGACTTGAAGTCTTCGACGTGCTCAGAGGGCACCTGGGCGATCTCGAGAAGCTGAATGACGCCGTCGTAGTCGATAAGAGTACCACCCTGATAACCAATGGAAATGAGAACGCTTCCAAAGTCATGGACGGTGATTTATACCTTCACGTCGGCCTTGGTCTTGTCAGTAACCTCCATGAGGAACTCAGCTCCACTATCAATCATGTGCTGCAGGATAGCCTGATCGACGCTGCAAAGCAAATTCAGAACAAGGTCGCAAGAACATAATAACATCAACGTACACAGCACCCAAGTTGTCAGAGTTCGACACGAAGAGGTACTCCTTGCCCTCCGCAAGGAGCTGATCCAGCACACCAGAGTGTACCAAGGAGTTGTACAAGTCACCGTGACCGGGAGGGTACCACCTGACCTTGTCGTCATCGACAGTCTTCGGGCAAGGCAAGAGGGTTTCCTGAAGGATACGGGGGTAGCGGGATTGATTGAAAGTAGTGATGCGGAGTTGCTGGTTAGCGTACTTCTTGATGATACGCAGGGTGTCCTCATGGGTATTGAACGACGTCATCAAGATGAGAGGGACATCGACGCGGTGTGTGGTGTTCAGATGCTCGATCTGACGGACAGTCAAGTCGAGGAATGTCATGTCATTCTTTACCTCCAAAGCACTCTTCGCACCCGTCATGCCTTGACACGAAGAGATATTAGACAACCCAGAACGCATAGCATATAACGTGTTGGATGCTCACCCATTGACGTGCCCAAACCACCATTGACCTTCAATACAGCCAACTTATTCAAGGATTTGACATCCGCCTTGGTTGGCAGTGAATCATATGGAACAATCTGATCAGCAGCGGGAGATTTGATACGGTCCCATTCACTGCGTGAGAGGATGAAAAATAATTAGTCACGACTCAGAGATGCCAAGACCAGCTTATATGCGGTGCTTACAGCTCGTGGTTTTGAGCCTTCTCCGCAAGGTAGCGGGTGAAGAGGTAGAAGAAAGACTGCATCTCCGCGTCGAATCCCTACGAATGCAGGCATATTTAGACACGAACAACGCAAGAAAGGGAGTGAGAGGTGCATACCTTTCTGGCGGTGGGGTCGGATACGGTGTTTACAAGCCGATTCAGCTCATTGCGCATAGTCTTGGTCGCGACACCAGTGGTGGCACTTTTGAAATGCTTTGAGCGGGAACGCGGGCGTAACAGCAAAATAATGGTTTCGAATAGATGCAGCGTCATGAGATTGAACGAGCACGAAATGGAACGCATGTGAGAAAGAGATAGTGAGCTGGAGTTGTCTCGATGCATATAACCAGATCTGCACGTACCATGGCCGACACGCCCCTTGAGCGAGGCGTTTTCTCGCCGAAGCCAAGCCGGGGGATGCTCAGACTAGACATCGTAGCACACGACGAGCACAGATGAACGATGAGGGAAGGTGTAGAGAGGCCGAAACCGTTTGGACAATGGAAGAGGGGAAATTGGTACTAGTTGGTCTTATAGAAGTGATGAAACGCGCCTACGCGCGGATACCATCTACCCGAGCGGGCAGTCTAGATCAATCAACGCCTCATGTACGTCGACAAAGGCATGAACGTTCTGAAAATCGATCTCTTCGCTGTCAAGTGCCGTATGATATGTTTGCGGAGAGGGGAGGTAATACGGGCCCGTAGAACGAAGACAATGGTGACCTGAAGGAGGATCAAGGCCCCAGGGTGCGCCTGTAAGGCAGATCCCAATAACCTGAAATGTCCAACAGTCATGGACTGGTCTCGGACTGGTGAGCCATGCGAGAATGGTGTCATTTGCGGATCTGATCTAACGTCGAACGCGTCGAACTCTGGAAGAAACAGAATATCGCGAATGACCCTTGGCCACGTAGCAGACGGTAGAAGGTTCCTTTCTATGTTCTTGTACCTAGTGCCTAATCCCTGCACCCCTCGTGCCTACTGCGACGCCTGCCAACGTTCAACAGCGTTCAACGTTCAACGCAAAATGTTTCGCTTGTTTGTCGAGAGTAACCAAGAGTTGTATGGCTCTTGAACGTCGAGCAGAGGGAATGGTGAGAGCAGTGACATCAGCGCGGTTGCAGATGAAGATATCGTCCATTTGACAAGGCAAAACCAAAGTTATGAAAGCGTGTACGAAGATGTTCCGGAGTTGGTGTGTAGATGTACAGTCGGGACTCGGCGATTCGGAGACGGAGGAGTGAATGTATTAGCGCTGGTCGCGCGTGGTGTGTGGCTGGAGCCACGGATATTCCCGGTCGGGGGTTGAATGAAGTTGAACCTTAATCTGTGAACTGCAATCGCTCTATCCACCAAAACACGGATAGGGCTTCGGCTTCACCCACCATCAAGCCTCAAGACTCTACGACATGGGTCAGTGCTGCCATGGCCGTCTACAACGTCCTTGACGAGTACTAACCTGCCTCTCCTTGTCTTTCCATACAGGTATCTCCCGTTCGTCCCGGCACAAGCGTTCGGCCACTGGTGCCCAGCGCGCCCACTACCGCAAGAAGCGAAAATTCGAGCTCGGTCGTCAACCCGCCAGCACCAAGCTCGGCCCCAAGCGTGTTCACTCTGTGCGCACTCGTGGTGGCAACGTCAAGTACCGTGCCCTTCGTCTCGAGGGTGGTAACTTCGCGTGGGCGAGCGAACATGTGACAAAGAAGACGAGGATTATCGGTGTTGTGAGTATTCTCATATGATCAAATCCATCTTGCGGTCCCTCCTCACATGAGATTACATTCATGTGCTCTCCCTGTCTCCTGTAACTTTTTCTGACATCATCTGGCAGGTATACAACGCCTCCAACAACGAACTTGTACGAACAAACACTCTCGTCAAGAGTGCTATCATCCAGATCGATGCTACTCCCTTCCGTCAATGGTACGAGTCCCATGTGAGTACCATTTCTTCCAATGGAGTCGATCCAGCGATTGATGAATGATGCGCACACAGTATGCCCAGCCTGTGACCAAGAAGGGCAAGAGGGAGCCCCTCGCGGAAGGTACTGAGGAGGTCAAGCTGTCAAACCACGCGCAACGCAGCTTGGATGAGAAGAAGAAGGGTGAGTGCATTCTGCCGCGTTCTATCCCCTCAATTTAACTGAAAAGCGATATCGGATAACAGAGGCCAAGATTGACCCCCTGCTCGAGAGTCAGTTTGCTGCCGGTCGTCTGTACGCTGTTATCAGCAGCCGGCCAGGCCAGTCGGGCCGTGCGGACGGCTACGTTCTTGAGGGCAAGGAGCTTGAGGTACGTTATTACCTATTCTGTGCTTCTGAGAGGATACAGCGGCGTGGGTTGCTGACGCGATTCATTGCACACAGTTCTACCTGAGGAAGATCAGGACCGGCAAGCAGAAGCACGCTCACGCTGCATGAGTGTTCTCGTGGAGTGCTTTTCTTTGTTGTATGCTCGTAGGGCTTGACGGCCTCGGTGACGTTGCTCGCATCGATGTTGGTATGAATAAAATTCCGACTATGACACTCTCGCCACCCTTTATTGTATGTGATATGCCCCAACCATCCCATGTTTTGATGCAATGCATGTCTGAACCCCGGCCCCTTGTTGTGAATGAGCGAGCTGAGACCCGCCGGCCTGTGCGTTGCTGTGTTGGACAAAAAGATGAACAAGGATTGAACTCTCTTTTGTGCGCCGTTGTCGGAGAGACACGAGACCCGCCTGCGGGTTGCTGTAGCTGTGACCGTCGCAATGCACGGTCTCGGAGAGATATAAACACGACGAAGGGGAGAGCAGCTGCTACTTTACACACGCCCTGTAAAATCACGCGACTTGACGCTGAGCTTCACTTCGGCGCCTACTTTTCGCTGACTCCCGCTCCCTGTGTTCAGATTCATCCGTGTTGGCTGTGGCTTGCCTCTCGCTGTCATCCCCACCTCCGTCCCCGTCCCCCTCCCCGCCCATCCCGCTCGTCGTCGGAACAGACATCGCTCTCCTCGCGTCATTCGATGCCTCATGTCGTCGCGAGCGCGAGTTCGTCGTCACTCAAGGGCGCATGGCGGCCAACAAAGATAATGAATATGAAGGACCTCTCCAGGGACGACGACTTCCTCTCCCATCTCCTAGTCGAGAAGCTAGGCACTGGTGCCGCGCCCCTCGTCGTGCACAAGATGGACCCTAAGCGGATGCTCCCCAAGTCGGATTCCGAACAGCTCCTACAGATAATCCGACGCGTACGTCCTCTCACATTACCCCTGCTTTATTTTTTCTCACTCCCTTCCCTTGTCCTGCGTGAACTTCCCCTTTGTGGCGAGTAGCTCGTATCGTCCAAAGGTCCCCCACAAACTGCGATTCGTCTGGCCGTCGACGACCTTCTGGGGTAAGGCCCCCCTATCCTCCCCGCCGTGAGACGCGATGCTGACACCCCGTGTCCTAGGCTCACAGCTGTTCGCTACTACCTCAGCACATATACTCAGAAGCAAATAAATGCATTCGCCACGTCAGTTTTCATCCCCCCTTCGTGTCTAATTGTGCTGACCTCATATTAGGCACGCTACGCGTTACTGCGAACTGTATCTGCCCTCCGGCTCTATTGAGATCGCCCATACATCCCGTTACTCGTATCGCACTGGCAAGTCCGAACTGTGCATCCTCGCCACGCGTCCTCTGCAGCCTGGTCAGGTCATCTCCGAGCTCAAAGGATCTATGGCCGACTTGACGGAAGATGAAGATAAGGAGCTAAAGCGCACGGACGAGCGACACGCCGACGGTGTTGGCATACGTCGGGATTTCAGCGTCATCCACTCGAAACAACTCAAGAAGAACCATCTTTTCCTCGGACCTGCCCGGTTTGTCAATGTATGTGTTTCATTGCGGCTTCTTGGGCGGCGGGCATCTGATGTTTTCTTTGTGTCCTTCCCCTCTTTAGCATGATTGCGATCACAACGTTGAATTATTCAGAGAGGGGCGTTATATCACCTTCCGTGTCATCAAGCCGATTGCAGTGGGTGAGGAAGTTACCGCTCACTATGGAGACGGTTACTGTGAGTCCTTCACTCTTAGTGGCATCGATCCCACTGATTCACCAATACAGTCGGTCGCAAAAACCGTCACTGTCTCTGCGAAACCTGTGAGCGAAAGGGGAGAGGGGGTTATGGCCCCCAAACAACAGATGACGGAGAATGTTCTGATTCTGGCGCCAGCTCTCATAGTCGCGTGAACTCACGGAACGGACGGTCCTCCTCCCCTTCCTCCAGCGAGTCTGACGATTCCGACGACGAGCGGGCCCCCACAAATGTCAACGAGAGGCGCACCCGGCGCGGTGTTTATGCTGTCGTAAACGATGAGGCAGAGGTCGAGACAGTCGAGGGAGGCCAGATTGAACTGGAAGCGGAGGTTGAACCCGACGTCACTTCTGAATTGACTTCTCTTCCCCCGTCGCGAACGTCTGCGGGTCCACTTCGGACGGCCAAGAAAGGACTAATGACACCCGACCCCGAGTCCAGCTCTCGTGGACGATCCGTCATCTCCTCCCGCCAACCATCCGTCGCTCCCCCTCCTTTCCAGTCCGTCATTTCCACGCGTTCACAAAGCGCGAGAGAGGCTTCGAGAGATGTTTCGGTGAGTATTGGACCAAGTAACACCAAGGGCAAAGGCAAAGGCGTCGCTGGGCGATCCGTGTCTGCTGCTAGACAATTAGTAACCCCTCCTCTGACTGCAGAGAGTAATAGCGCTTCGTCTGTCGCCAACAGCATTCGCTCGTCTTCCCGATTGCGGAGTCGCGGTGCCGCGTCTGGCGTGTTGGAACGGGAGACCGCGTCGTCGCGCCGATCTACCCCCTTCAAGGACAAGGGCAAGGGCCGTGCGTCGACATCCGTTGCTGATCTGAGAGACATGGAGAAAGAGGAGATGGAGGAAGGACGGACATTGAGGCCTCGCGCTTCTGTAGCCAGCTTCGTGGAGAGCGCGTCGGTGAAGCAGCTGGACGAAGGACCCAGAGGAGTAGACGGGAAGCCGCTACCAACGTGCAAGACATGCACGAAGGTGTTGCCCATCATCTCCATTGACTCGGAGGTTGTCTGGGGTGCGACTCCGGGAAGGACAGGGAGGAGAGGCAGACCGCGAAAGAATGTTGACACGGAATGTCCCAGGTACGTCACGTTTTCACATCTCCTTCATTCTTAAGTTGAACGTGTTGTAATACAGGTGTCTACGTCATTTTGCGATTTACGCCGTCCATTGGCCTGACCGTGTCGCACCTGATGGTGTTGCTGCCTTCACTCTACCCCCTCGCGTGATTAAGACATACAGGCCATACGACCCTCCCAGTTTGAAGATCAAGCTAGAGCCCAAGGCATCCACTTCCAAGTCTAGATCTTCTGTATCTACTCCTGCACCTGACAAGAAGAAGGTCGTGACTAAACGCCAGCGAGACGGTGACGATGTCAGTGAAGATGAGCGGCCCAGCAAAAAGACGAAATCTTCGCTGTTGAGCCCCATCCGACCACGCGGACGTCCGCCGAAGCACAAGGTCGAGATGTCGGCCAAGGCCCAGAAGATGCTCAAGCCGGATGCACCGGACAACGGACGACGAAGTGGACGTGCAAGAATGCCCAGCCTCAAGTTGCGGGAGAACGACCCGTCCAGTTCACTCCGCCTCCGTGTTTCGCCCCGGAAGAACCCAGTTCAGGCTATTCCCAGCTCGCCTTTGTCGACCCTGCCTAGTGATGACGCAGTGCACAATGAAACGTTGTTTCATCTGCAACCACCGTCGACACCGGTGAAAGAAGAGACCGAACTGGATGGCTCCAAGCTTCCAACGCCGAAGTCGTTAGCAGTCGCTGCTCAACCGCGGGAGGCAAACGGTCGCTTCGGGAAGAAGTCTACTACGAATGGACGCTTTATGCGCAAGAACTTTTCTTTCGGCCACAAGCGGTACGGAAGAAAGAAGGGTGCTCACTTCAAACGCTTTCGTCGCGACGTCGGTGAGGACCATGAAGGTTCCGGAAACAAGAGTGACAATGCCTCGGGGTCTTCTGATTTTTACCGTCATGGTGGGGTCTTGGGCAAGCGTCGTTACGTGGAGGAGGATCCGTCTGAGGAGGGGGTGAAGCGATATCGGACGAGTGACATAGAGGATGACGATGAGGACGAGGATGAGGACGAAGACGAAGAGGACTCTCCTCCTCGCTTGCCTGCTGTCAAGGTCCGGTCAGCTCTACTTGGTCGTCCGAACCCGATCGCGTTCGCGCGTCGTAAAATGTGGACTTCTACCCCCGACGGACCTTCTCGCAGTGCATCCATGTCAGCCAGCCTTCCAACGGATTCTGACTCTACTCCTCCCATCACTCCTGAAATCGACGCTCGTGCTGATAGCGTACTGGAGGACGAGTACGACGATGCTGACGTCTCGCCAGCGGAGGATGAGCCCATCTCACCTGCCCCCACGCGTTTCCGGTCGATGCTTGGTCTCAAAGGATTCGCTCCGCATAACTTTGCCAGACAACGGTGGGCACGTCTCGAACCAGAACCTGCGCCGATCGTCGACCAAGTTCTGAAGCGGAAAGGCATTGAGCCTGTCATCGATGGCATGGATCTCCAATATCCTATGGATGATGAGGATGATGACGGCTGGGATTCGTATAGCTCAGACGAAGTCAGTATGGCCTAAGACTGCATACTGTGACCTCTCTGATGATGACCCGCCCTTTTAGGATGCTATAGACAACAGTTTCCTGCGTTATCCACCTTCTGATATTGAAGACGAGTCTGTCAGTTTGAATCCTATTGGTAATTCGTCAACCGAATCCATACAGGTGGACTCTGACGAGTCCAACGAGTCTGACCGCATTGTTGAACGCCTTATTGCAATGTCGGAGTCCCGCCCGACGTCGTCTCTTGGCAGCGACAGCGTTCCGGTGATCATCCAAACTCAAACTCCCCCCGCCCCTTCTCCCCTTTCCATCGACACCGACTCTCCCGGGATGGCATGGAAGAAAACCGTCCTCATCCCTTCTGATGATACCTCCTACCTGAACAAAGCAACGTTCTCCCTGTTCAAAGCTTTCTCCGCGGTGACCTCTCCCTCGAAGCTGGACGATATAGATTGGGATCCTGAACACCCGTCCGATGTTGACTCTTGATTGATGACTGGACTTTGGACAGACCGGTCGTCGAACATTTTGCTTCGCTTCGTGCTGTGTTTTGCTGTCTCCGTCACCTCCTGCCCTCTCTCGTGCCACTTAAATGTTATTTTGCTCTCTCTGCTGCTTCAACGCTGTTTTTTTCCCTCGTTTGTGCTCGTTGATTTTGCCACCCCGTCCTGCAATCCCCGAACTTTTCGTACATACCTTAGCCTTTCGTGTAAATTAAGATTGTATGTATGTATACTACGTAGTGACCTAATGTCGGGAGGTCCATCTTCCGAGGAATGTACTGAGTTGCTATCGCTCTGAATCATACCTATGTCTGCCCGACCACGACATCGCTGAGCTACTCACAGGACGTAGGGGCGATCATCATCTGAAATCATTGGCTACCTCGTTGATATACTGTACATTGGGTATTGTTGCAAAGACGTTGAACATAGCTACAAGATCACTGTTCTATCCATCCGTTTTTCCCTTCGTGCCCCTGCTCACGCATCATGTTCAAGGTCCTCAGACCAAGAAGCAAACTCCTTGATATTCTGCAGCTGAGCGTTGTAATGCGCTTCAATCGCGCCAATCGCGTCCTTGCCGAGCACGATGCGCAGAGGGGGCTTCTCGAGCTCAACGAGCTTCAGCACCTGCTTCACGAGCTTCTTGGGGTCTCCTCCGATGTTTGGGTTGGTGATCATTTGGCGGATAGCTGTCGTTGCGAGGTGGGGTTTGTCGTAGGCGGGGTGGACTGGGAGCACCTTTGTGTTCGACACGGCGCCGGTGCGGTAGATGCCTGGTTCGAGGATGGTGATCTAATTCAGATATCAACGACTTCGTTCGCTACTTTGTATACACAGTATGTACGAACTTTGATGTTCCATGACGGGTCAAGTTCAGCTGCGAGAGTCTCGGCGTATCCTTCCAGGGCTGCGAATTGATGTTAAGTACCACGCAATGGCTTCATGAGCGAGAGAACATACCGTGCTTAGCGCTATTGTATATGCCGACAATCGGGAAAACCATCTGTCCCAGCATCGAGCTAGTGAACAGAAGTCTCCCTCCCACACCCGGTGCATTCTCCTCCCTGAAGAACTTGACGGCAGCAAGGCCGACGTTCGTCGCGCCCCAAAAGTCCACATCGAAGAGTCCCCGCGCATGCTCCGGCGTGAGGCCCTCCAGCTCAGAGGCGACGCCGTGCCCTGCGTTGCTGAACACGACGTCGAGGTGCCCGAACGTCTTCTTCGCAGCTGCGAACGCGTCCGTGATGTCCTGCGCGCTCGTAACGTCGAGCTTCTGAACAAGTAGCTTGTCGGCGGGGTAGGCTGATTGCAGCTCTGCGAGTCCGGCGACGTTGATGTCGGTCGCAAGGACGCTGTCTCCACTCTCGAGAGCCTGCTTGGTTGTTTCTTTACCGAAGCCAGAGCCGGCACCAGTGACTGTGATAACAACATGATGTTTAGTGAGAAAGAAGGTCCGAGAGACATGTGGAAGGACGCACTCAGCCAAACTTTGGGGGCCATGTTGTAGGTAGGAGTGATAGGTATCTAGGGATAGTTGGGGGTCGGTGCGAGCGGTCGTCGTGCCACCAGGGTCTTAAGTATTCCCATTGGCAAGGGCGTTGCAATAATGATCTAGATGGATGCCCAGACTGGCGCGATCCGAAGGTCAGAGGATACCATCTCGTAAGACCCTCTGTGAAGATATTTTGCCATCAATGGGCTAGCGTTTGCCAGTGGACCTTCAGTACTTCAGTGAGCACCAGTGAGCAGGTCGTTCTTACGAACTTCGTTAGTCCTTCCTTTGCCACGCGCGATTCGATAATTTGATCATCCATATCGATCGTCTCAAAATCTCAGATCGCGTCGATCCCATGAGGATTCGCAATCATATACATCCCTCCATGTTCGAGTTGTCCATAGGTGTTCAAATGCTGATTCCTTTTCCTGTACACTTTCAAGCCGCTCCAATTCTCACCTCGCACATTATTGCTTCATAGCTCGCTATCGCTTTGCTTCTAGCTGTGTACAGAAAACGCGATGCACACGAATCCTCACGGTCGGTGTGGGTACATATACATCATCTCTCGTAAGTATCTTCTCTACTTATCAGAAGACCACGCTGACTGAAGACCAATGGCCAAGCCCTTACACAATCATCTGATTGAATTCGACTGTGGCCACATTCACGTATCGTGCACCTCAAGCCCGATAGTATGGAGGCCTCCCCTGTATCCTGAGAGAGAGAACAGTACTGGAGATCTAGATGTAGCGCAGGCAGTTTCATGCTGGATAAAGGCATTACAGTGAATGTGCCAGCTAGAACTTCTCTAATACTCAGTACATTTTATACCATGCATTCTATAAATCGACTATTGCTGTGGGCCCGGTCCCTCAGCCTTCAACGAACTGCGACCAGCTCGCAGGATCTCATCCGTTGACAAGAGGTTGACAGCGATGACCGAACTATAGATAATATCGCAATCAGTGAAAGATGGCAATGGATAGGAAGAGTAGGACTAACCATGAATGAAGCATCTGTCGCTTCACGCGGTAGTTGTCCCAGATACCCTCAACAGTAGGGTCGAAAGGCTCGCCGGATTCGAGGTCGATGCCAACCGTGTTTCCTTCGGCTTGCTCCTCCTAACAAATCATAAGTGAACGTACCCCACACAAGACCCAGAATCCACTCACCTGCAACGCAACTACAGCATCCTGGACATCAAATCCTCCGTTAGCAGCAAGGGTTTTTGGGATGATCAACAACGCCTCCGCGAACGCCTGCACACCCATCTTGGCCCTGCCCTTCGCACTCTTCTTCACAGGCCCGGACAAGTACGCTGAACACGCCACCTCGAACGCACCAGCACCCGGGATCAGCGCGTCGTCCTCCAACGCGTTCTTCACCGCGCGCAAACCGTCCCTCAGCGCGTCCTGAGCTTGCTGGATCGTGTGGGCGTTGGGGCCCTTCACGAGGAGAGTGACAGACTTGGGCTCTTTAACGTCTTCAACGAAAGTGAACTTGTCTTCGCCGAGCGTGTGTTCATAGACGAGGCCAGCATAACCGAGGATATCCGGTGTCAGATCGTCCACCGAGTTTTGGGCAGTACCACCACATACAAGTTGCAGACTGTGAGAAGATATATTATGAGCCACCATGCACCAGGGTCATGTGTTGAGGCAAGATGTACCGCTCCATGTTGCGCCGCTTAGCTCTGCGAAGAGCAAATATGCCGTTCTTGGCGAGGATGTCCAAGCTGAGAGGGTCGATACCTTTCTGGTTGATGATGACAAAGTTCTTCTTCTTCTCCTTTGAGTCGACTGCCTGATCACAGACCAGGTTCTTGAACTCGACGATCTTCCTGCATTTCTCATCGGTGAAGCGCCGTTCGGACTCCACGAGTTTCTCGCGTTGCTCGGTGGAGGAGTAGAAGAACGAGGAGTTGACCTCACTTATGCAATAATGACATCAGGCATAAAAGACGATTCAAAGAGAGAATTCAAACGTACGTCTTCTCGTACTCCAAACTGACGTTCAAAGTCAGGATGTAAGCGTTCTCAACCCTCTTGGCCATGTCCGGATGCCTGGCACCGTGATCAAGCACGAGTCCACGAATCAGCTGAGTCTCTGAGGCAGTACGATGTTGCATCTTCATGATCTCGACCATGTGCAAGTCAATAGGATCGCGGTATTGGTCTTTGGCATCTGGAACTTCGGGTCAGCAACCTCATTTGTATAGTAAGAATACGAATGAGGAACCTTTGTTGGGTGGGGGAGGACGGATGGTCAGAACAGCATCTACAACATCTGCGGCGAGTTGCTTCGCGAGAGCACTGTTCAGCTTGGTCGAGAGCGAGGTATACGCGACATTGATGAGCGTAGCGCGATCCAGCTTGACCGGCTGCTTGAAAGTCTCCAAAAACTACGACAAATAGGCCGACATCGTCACTCAGAAGATGGTAGTATAAACGGACCACATACCTCCAAAGCAGCCTTCTTTGCAATGTCAAATCCCTCTCCAATCACCGTCGGGTGTACACCTTCAGAGATGTACCGATCCGCTTGCTTCAACAGCTCTCCGACCAACAAAACCACCGACGTAGTCCCGTCACCCACTTGCTCGTCCTGCGCGACCGCCGTACGTGCGATCATCGCCGCGGTGGGGTTTTGGATCTGCATCTCCGAGAGCAAAACCTTGCCGTCCTTGGTCATTTTGATCTGACCGGCTCCATCCACGAGCATTTTCAGGGTACCGCGCGGTCCTACATCACATGAATTGGTTGAGGAGATCAGATATGTAGGATGGAGAGGAGCACGTACCCAGGTTGCTTTTCACGACGTTCGCAAGACCCATCGCGCCATTCGTATTGACCTTGGAAGATCGTGTCTCAGTATATTCATGAGCAAGATGGTAACATGAAGGATCGCACCTGTAGAGCAGCGGCTCTCCGCACGCTCTCAGCTTTTGGGTTAATGAGCTCTATACTTGAAGACATATTGGAAGGTTTAAGGTACTGAAGATTCGAGGTCGAAAGTCTTCAAGCTCAGGCTGCTGCATGTTTAGGCGCTCCAAGGCAACGCGTCCATTAGGCGCCAAAATGATTCGATTCAGGAGAGTTGTCTACAGTTTGTCTACAGTTCTCCTTGACTCCCTACCGTCACCTCCGACACTAATACTATGATAACTTCAAATCTGCCTCCGGTGACAAGCAAGAACACGACGCTCAGGAGAGGAGAATACGGACCTTTCGAAGCCGCTGCGTATCAGACAAACCAGACTCATTCAAGATGGCAGGTATATTCTGGACCCGCAAGCGCGAATTTCTCTACTCCAAAGGTTACCTCCGTCGCAGGATTCCGCCCAACGCTTGGCATGGGACGTCCTTACACGGAGAGGATACTGTATATCTGGATTTCCCCAATTACAAGGACCAATTCCGAGTATGTCCTGGCGTTTAGCCTCTGAACGTCTAGAGCTCATGGTGCATGTGTGCTGCAGTAGAACCTCCTGTCCACCGTTGATGCAGTTGACGTGCATGACTTGGAGGGGAAACTTGTGCACATTTACAACACTCTTTGACTCTCCTGAATTGCCCTACTTGCGCAAGATCCTCGACCATCCGCAAGAGGGCATTACTAAGCGCGATCTAAGAAACCTTTCCACGGTTATCCTGGATATTTTTCCAGACGAGGGATCCCAGTATTTTAATCTCGAATTCACGTGGATGTACATCGCATACACCAGGCGCTGGAATACTTGGAGGCAAACGGTAGCAAGGACATGTACGCGTTTCTCAACGACGGTTTTTGTATATGGGTACTGATATATTGCCTAGGCTGTACCGCTGTCCTCATGTGCTTATACCGACTATGCTAGCCAGACCCATCACATGCGACCAGCATATCCTCGATCTAGGAGAAGATTCGACGGAAGAGGGAATGCCGGAATCACAACTTGACGATTCGGTGTATTTGCGTATGCTTTCAAACGCGCCGTTCGCAAGATGTGTTGTTCGCTCGATTGCTGCTAATTCACGCAAATATGTTCTCGTAGTCCCGAGTCGTAGAGTATCTGCACGAGCTAGCAGATAAGGCGACGGGGAGCAAGCCTTTGACGATGCAGGAGTACTCAGATGTGTTAGGAATGTGTTCTTCCACGACCACCTTCTACATTCGATTTGGTCCCCTCTATCCGACGGATACCCTTCGGGAGAGAACTGCGGGTGCGCTGCGTCCCGTGGTTTCACTTAGGACGCACATATTGTACATGTCGCTCGGCCAGTACTTTGCGAGACTACTATCTTGTGGGGGTATGCAATCTTTATTGGCCTCTCAAATCCGAGTCCACCCGTAGTGACTGTTCATTTATCCTCCATTCGACCGGTTTGGCAGGGCCCAGTGGTTGTAGAGTAAGTAGAATCATAATACCCCCTTGGAGATACATACAGACTTATTGCGTGTGTTCAAATTCTGCTGTAGGTTTGTTTACATAGTCTCGTGACGAGTCCACGACGGGAAGGCGTTAGATGCTGACCCTTCAAATACTTCATGGACTTCGTTTGACGGATCCTATCTCGACTCGCACTCAGGAATAACACCGAGTTTGATAACGAGGCTCATTTACAGCGAGTCTTTTGAATGCAGATTGAATCATGCGAACGTGCTAGGATCACTGAAGAAGTCTTGGCCTCTTCGCATTACGACTTTCCCCGAAGCGCAAGAGAGTCTCATCAGCGAACCTTCCAGCTGGTGAGTCAGCTTCATCCGTTCAGAGTCCACGCAAGTGCTAATTAATAAATTGTTGCTGTCAAATTACTGTCTTGCTGTACTGATATCATAGTATGTAGAGCATCCGAGAACTCTATGTCATTCGGGCACAGGTACGTGTTCTGCTACAGGGCCCATGTTCAGTCTTAGATTCCATGCAGAGGGACGCCGGAGATGAAAGACAAGCCTGATAGAGTACCAGCGTGGGGTTCCCAGCGTGTTGTATGAGTGTGGGTGCTGGATCATTGTGGCGAATATGCGGCAAAGGGATGAAGATGTGGACAGTGGAATGGTACGTGGCACGGATTGCGTGTCTGTGAACGTACCCGCCCCGTCATGCAACAGTTCCGTAGGCACAGGCACTGATACATCGTTGCTCGGGCTCAGAGTACAAGTGCCTTCGATCGACGAGTCGTGTGGGCATGCTTGTCTTCGTGAGAGTTGGCGGTCATAATCATCCTTCTGAGGTTGATGTGCAATCCCTGGATCCAGGCTTTGGGGGGACAGTCGTACCTGCGTGAACCCTGCATGGAGCCGGAACCGCAGCTAGTGAGAGAAAACTCACTGTCGAGTATTCATTCGATCCTGGAACCACTTGTACCCAACACCCGACAAGAGAACCTGTCCCTGCCGGCTCAATGTTCAGTCCGCGCTGGCAGTTGCGCGAGACTGAAAGTCCTGACGCGGCACAAGGGCTCGAGGTTCCTCCTCACCCCGACTCTCTCGCCAGCCACACTGTCCCTCCCTCTTCATCAACTCTCGAAGTCTGCCCTTATTCTCCGCGAAGCATTGAGAAGCACGCCATAGCGTTAGTACCGGAGACTCGGAGGGAAGTGTGCGGATGCTGCGGGCAGGTATGTTGAGACCGGGGAAAGCTCGCCTGGAAGTGCAAGGTGGTTCTCTTCCGTGCGGACGATGGCGAAAGATTTGGGACCTATGTTCTGAGTGTCAAATGTGTCTGGTTAGAACATAACGTGGGCGCATCTATGCGTGTCGGCGGCAGTCTAAGGAACAGGGAGGGGTGATAAGGGTCGTGCACGCGGCCTAGACCTTGTGCTTACGCCCGTTGCTATACATGAGGTTACACAGAGCCGTCAGAGCAAGATCGTGGAGGTCGGCAACCCGATATATTGTAAGGGATAGACTTCTTGAGGGGAGATGGTACAAAAAGGCCTACAGTAGCCGAGCGAGGTTGATTGGAGCAAACTCGGGGACAAGTTGAGGGTTTCCTTGGATCATACAAGCCCGTAAACACCCTTGAGGCTCGTTCGCTCGTCTGCGTTGGTTGTGGTCGCGATTGGCGGGGAATGCACGCACGTGTGTCGCCCGGCGTTGGCGATGGGTCTCCGGGTCCGTCGACGACGGGGTCGCGGTGGCTGGCGTCGGTGAGGACGTCGCCCATCACACGGGTGTCGTTGGCTGGGAGCTCCAGTGGAGGGAGTCGACGGCGGGTGTCGAGCCTGAGCGATGCCAAATCAATATGGACAGGAACGTCGAACGGCAAGAGGAAATCAATATGCGAGCCCATCCACGAAGAAGGGTACGAAACTCAGCCGGAAGATATTGATACACTGTCTGGATATTCGAATTCGCATTCATCGCCTTCATCGCCGTCACTTCCAAACGCATTTTTCGGATTCGGATTGGTGCCAGCTGGTGTTTGCTCGGACTTGGCCGTCGTCGACGATCTCGAGATATATAAACGTCACCACAGACCCCGGCCAAAACCCAACAGGGCCCTCTCCGTCCCCTCCCAGCTCATCTCGACCACCACAACCCTCCCTGTCCACATCAACCACTCGGTCCCCACGTATGTTGTCGTCGTTCATAAGATCCTGAAACGTGCACTCATCTCTATCACTAGCATGGACTCTCTCATGCCAAAGAGCGACTCCTTCAATGCCCGCGTCCGCGGTCACAGTCACATCGACTTCAAGACAGCCACCACCGGTGTCGCCGCAAAGGCCATGCGCAATGAGATCAGCAACCTCGTCAAGTCCGTCAGCGACCCCCAGACCAAGGCGGTATGTTTGCTCCACATCCTCTGTGCCCCGATCTCCGTTGATCTTCGTTTCAGGCTTTCGATACCGAGATGCAGTCCTTCTTCCATCTCTTCACCCGTTACCTCACTGAACGCGCCAAGAGTCAGGAGCTGTGCGTTTCCCTCCTCCTCCTCCTTCGCGCATATATGCTCATTTTACATGGCCAACAGGGTATGGGACTTGATCAAGTCCCCCGCGGAGGACCAGATCGTCCCCTACGCCAAGCTTCCCGAGGGCAATGTCAAGAACTTGAACAAGCTTGCCGTCCTCAAGGTCAACGGTGGTTTGGGAACATCCATGGGCATGACAGGTGCCAAGAGTGCTTTGGAGGTCAAGGACGACATGACCTTCCTCGACTTGACTGTCCGCCAGATCGAGCACCTAAACACCACGAATCGCGTCGACGTCCCTCTCATCCTCATGACCTCCTTCAACACCCATGACGACACTCTGCGCATCATCAAGAAGTACGCTAACCAGCAACTTCGCATCACCACATTCAACCAGTCCCGCTACCCCCGTATCTTCAAAGAGTCCCTGCTCCCTTGCCCCAAGAGCGCAGAAGATGACAAGAAGAACTGGTACCCCCCTGGTCACGGTGACCTCTACAACGCGTTGTACCAGTCTGGTGTCTTGGACCAGTTGATTTCGGAAGGAAAGGAGTACTTGTTCGCGTCCAACTCCGACAACTTGGGTGCCGTGTGAGCAACGCGATTATTTCATGGTCGAATTTCGCTCATCCCGCTGTAACAGTGTTGATGACAAGATCCTGCAACACATGATCGACACTCAGGCAGAGTTCATTATGGAAGTCACTGACAAGACCAAGGCTGATATCAAGGTACGTATCGCATATCCTTCTCGTTGAGGCAATATTGACTCTGCACGACAAGGGTGGAACTCTCATTGACTATGAGGGCACCATTCGTCTCCTGGAAGTCGCCCAGGTCACCTCAGAGCACATCGAGGACTTCAAGTCTGTGCGCAAGTTCAAGATCTTCAACACCAACAATTTGTGGATCAACCTGAAAGGTTTGTACAATATTTTACACTTAGCGGGTTCATCACTGACGTCATCGGCTTATAGCTCTCAAGCGGATCATGGAAGGAGAGGGTATGGAGTTGGAGATTATCGTCAACCCTAAAACCACCGATGATGGTCAGGCTGTTCTTCAGGTGCGTTCAGTCAATTTCCATTTCCCCTCCAGGATCCTGATTTTCCTTTGTAGCTCGAGACCGCCGCAGGTGCTGCTATCAAGCACTTCCATAACGCACACGGTGTCAACGTTCCTCGAAGCCGGTTCTTGCCCGTGAAGAGCTGTTCCGACCTGCTTCTCATAAAGAGCGACATCTATTCGCTTGAGCATGGACAGCTCGTTATCAACGAGCAAAGGATGTTCGAGACAACTCCCGTCATCAAGCTGGGTGATCACTTCAAGAAGATCGCGCAGTTCCAGAAACGCTTCAAGAAGATTCCCAAGATTCTTGAACTTGACCATTTGACCGTCACTGGGGATGTCTACTTTGGCAGGAACGTTACTCTGCGAGGAACTGTTATCGGTATGTTCTGATGGTAATTATCGCGCAACCGCCTTCTGACTTCAATGGACCCGATAGTTGTTGCTAACGAGGGGCAACGCATCGACATTCCGGACGGCTGCATATTGGAAAACAGTAAGTAACATACCGTCATTTACTCGATGCATCTCATTATTTTTGTCCACAGGGTTGCTCTCTGGAAACTTGAACATGATTGTGAGTCTTGCTTTCGGCGCCTCACAAGTGAAAGCCAAATGCTAACGTATCCTCTTCCAGGAACTATAATCCCGCCGTAATCCTAGATACCCTTCACAAACAGGGACGATATCGCATTCACATTTGACCTTCTTCACCACCTGCTCGTAACCTCTTTTGTCTATGTGTTGGCGAGCCGACATGCGATGACCCCTTGTTTTGATTTTTCTGTTTCTTGAGTCTTCCTTTACGACTGAATCAGAAGTACTGTACCTACACCTGCGCCCGGCATAGAGATAAGGATACACACGATGGACTACTTTTGCAGACTGAAATACATCGAGTAATACATACTGCAAGCTTGCTGCTTCCCCACGAACCTGGAGCTTCGGCGCTGACGCTCAATTGCAACCTTGACTGCAACGCTCTCGCTTGACATCGACAATGACACTCTTGTCGCCACCAACCACTTTTTCGACTCCTTCGTTGTTCGCCAGACAGATTTGTGGGCAACTTCCTCGTGAATATGACATAAACCGCGCCCTTCACAGTGGCAAAGTCCAACAGAGATCATTGGAATCTTGTGGAATCACCTATTTTGTGGAATCACCTAGATGTCTTTCCTCTGACACGTACTCCTCAGTCATCCTTCACCACACTCACCCAATGCCTTCAGCGACCCCATTGACGTACAAAGTCAGCACCTTGACGACAGTACGCGTCTCCACCTTGAAGGCCTTTGCAATTTGGAGTCTGCAGCTTTATTCGCACCGCTGCAGACGTTGCGCAGAAGGGTACATTGTACGGTGGCTGAGCATATAGTCAAGTCCTGCTGGTGTACTGGAGCCTCCCATATCGCTCGCCGTGGTATGCGTTTGTGGTCAGTCGTATCAAGTGAGTTCAACCCCTCTACCCCGTGTTGAGCTAGGTGCTGATGCTTGCAACTGGGTTCAGGCTACAACAGCTACGATGCCTGACATGCCAGTGCTTGAGAATCTGAACATTACTTTCCCTCCCCATCGTCCATCCTCATGCGCACCCTCCTCGTCCCCCTCAACAAACACCAGCAGGTGTCTAGCTTCGGATGACGAGAGGTTACATGCGTTTTTAGAGGACGATCTTGCGGCCGCGCATACTCTCGAAGTCGAGGACTTCTTCCGAGTAATCTTAGGCGTGTCGAACACCTGGGTAGATGCGCACAATGTTTCACTCAAGGACTTAGCAGACGGTTCGGAGTACAGAGACACTGCTGCTAGATACCATCGTTCGAGTGCAAGTGGACCTGCGTTCCAGGACTTCGTGCGCAAAGCTGGCGCACTTCTGGAGCGAAAGGGCTTGCTTCAGTCTGCACCAACTATTACTGTCGTCGATGGCATCTCGGGGACGAAGCGTCAGGAAGAGTTTCGTGGTGCCGACCTTCTCGCTGTTGTTGGCGAAGCTGATCTCGAGCACACGTTTGCTTCAGTGTCCCTCGGTGAGGTCAAGCCCCCTTCGGCTACTCGCTGTCTTGGCCTCGACGTACAACTCGCCAATGCGGCGTTCAGCATCATGTCGTACGGGAGCTGGACAAGCCGTGTCCTCGGCGCCATTGTGAGGGAAGAAGCGATCCAGCTGTTGTATTTCGACCATTCCATCATCGTGCAATCTGAGCCGTTCGACATCACGCGTCAGCCGATGCTCTTCTTCACTATGCTCTGTGGCGTTGGGAACTTTTGCCGCCAAAAGAGCCGGTCAAGCGGTCCGTGTATCGAGTTCAGTTCAGAGTTGGAGGAACGTCAGATTACGCTCCCAGGTGGCTCTGTCCTGCAGCTTGGTGAAATCATCCACCAACAACCCGGACTCGTAGGACGAGCAACTTGCGTAGTGCGTGTTACCCAGACGCACAGGGCAACACCCGCCGCTGATTGGTCTGACAAGAAACTCATCGCGAAGATCAGTTGGCCTCCGAAAGAGCGGACGTCGGAGGTAGATGTCATCGAGCTTGCACGCGAACGCGCCGTTGAGACCGGTGAGCTGTGGGTTCTGGATCACCTACCGGCGGTGCTGGAGTGCCAGGAATGGTCTGCTGGCGAGAATGGGCTGTCGGCACGTCTGGCGGGATGTTTCGGGCGATGGCATACGCCGAGGGTGCTGAGGATGGTTGTGGAGGAGGAATTGACACCACTAGTGCAACTGAGGCATCCTGTGGAGTTGGGTATCGTGATTAATGATGCATTTCGCTGTGAGTACTACTTTCTCATTGTTCCGGTCCTTGCATGCTAAGATATGGACCATGGTGTAGGTTATAGATGGCTCTACGAGAAATGCACTATTGCCCATCACGACATCAGCCATTCCAATGTCATGTTTCACGTGAAAGACGGCGTGCTGAAGGGCGTTCTGAATGACTTCGACATGGCATCTGTCGGTCTCTTCCGCGACGCACTGCAGGGAACGCCCTCCAGCGGTACTGGCACCCGACTGTTCATGGCCATCGAACTCCTTGGGTCTCCTCCCTCACCACACTATTATCGCCACGACCTCGAGTCTCTCATGTACGTCATGCTGTGGCACGCCAGCCGATACATTGGCAACGGCGTTTCGCCTTATGAACGCTGGGGCGACCCGTGCATCGACTTGGATGTCCTGGAGGCGTACAAGATCCGGTTCGTTCACGAGGAAACGCCGCTACTCTCCCAGGGCTTCGAGGTGTTGAGGCCGTGGATCGAACGGTTGCAGACACTGTTGAGAAGGGGATTCCAGGCGCGTCGGGTGGCGAAGAAAGAGGGTGTCGTGGAGTTTGATGATGAGACTCTGGGAGGTGTGTTCACGTTTGAGACGTTCTGGGAGGCATGTGAGGAGGAGCTGAAGAAGGTCAAGATGGCTGTGGCTGGTCCTACTTCAATGTCTGCACGTCTTTGACGACATTTGTAGTCGAGCCTATAGTCTGAGCCCAAATTTCTACCGTATACATTGCTATTGAAGAATGAGAAGCCATTGATACTATTTCGTTGACCATGAAAAGTTGTGTTCTCCTCATCATGGGAGTCCTCGAGTCGAGTCCTACGGAGGGACGCAACACCAGGAATGGTCATCCGCGGGGAATGGGCTTGGTCGCGGCCAGGAATTGAAACTCCACGTATACGCAGGTAGTAGAGCACGGGTCCCTGCTAGTATTTCCAGCGATTTTCAAAACGATGGGCGCATTCTGAGGTGTGTGTGTAATTTCGCCAACTCTCGCCAAGCTACGCTCCTCGCTCCTCGCTTTCGTAGTATTCCCAAAATGTCTGTCCCCATGTGCTTTTGAGCATAGTGCATGCGCAGGTAGACTTGTATGTCGAAATCTCGTGACATGTGTGCTGTCATGGTCAACCATCATCATCAGCAGTGACGGCGCCCTACCCTGAAATGCACCGATTGTGGTCTCGAAACCACCCAACCACCGCATTGGTGCGGCGGGTACGAGAACGCGATCACGTGGTGGACTCATATATTTCGGCGCTAGTGTCGGAGCGCCCCTGTAACCGTAACTCCCACCACCACCACGTTTAGCTGTATCCCAGTGTACGCGTCGACATCTGTCTTTGCACGCGTTGTCGTATGAGATGGCTTCTGCACATCTTATAGAGGTGAAGATCATGTCACTCGGTGGTATTGATCTATTTGACTGATTATGGCCAATCGCGTACAGTATAGCAAAAGCAGCCGAGCTCACTGCCATGGAGCTCCGCCTTGCAAAGGAACTCCGATTGACTCTGGTGTATTGAGATATGGCAAAGTAACCAATGGTCGGTACGGTGAGACTGTTGAATGGCGTCATTGGTGAGTCTGCATTGTTTCGCTTGGGTCTATAGCCCCCTCACCATACAACAGGGGATGTGTGACATACGACATCTTGAATGCACTCGCGTATGCGAACATAGAGACCGTTCCTGGGTTCAATAAGCTCAAGTATGACGCGCTTTCTTGTTTTATACGCGCGATGTTCACTGACGAATCGTAATTTGTAGGCCGGACGATCAATCCAAGGTTCGCCTGGCCGTAGGCTTGCGTCGCATCGACCCTGCAGACATTCCGCCTTCTGCAAAAATTATAGCTCCTGTAGTCGCACCTCCCACACCATCTTCGACTCCTAGTGCAGGACCAAGCCAGAAGAAAAGAAGAGCCGCATTTGAAGCTAGCGCTGCTGCGAGCTCCAGTCCCGCACAATCATCTTCTCAATCGAGAGCAAGAGTTCCGTCGGCGTCTCAGCCATTGCGTAATATTGTTGAGCCGACCGCGACGCAGATCGCTGAAGATGAAGCTGTGGAGGAGGTAGCGCAAGAAGATAATGTCGATGAGTTGATCGTAAGCATGAAGACGAGCGTTGTGGGGATCCAGTATTATAAAGGTATGTTGAAATTTTCTCTGGCGGCACCTCCACTTGACAATGAGGTCAATAGGGCTGGTCGGGGTCGGTGAGATGGTACGTCTGGTGAGAGAGCCCGGGAACAAATACGATAGGTAAATACTTTTCGATGCGCCACAGCGTCTACTGAGCTCTGCCGCTGTAGGAACGCTATCAAAGTTGAGAATATCGGACATCAACAAGTTGGGCATCTGCCAAGGAATGTCGCTCTCAAGCTTACTCCTCTCGTGGACGGCAATCGTATCACCGTAGAGGGAGAGATGCGTGAAGGAAATTGTAGGTTCACTTGTTCCACAAGATGATGAGGATCAGGCTGAACATCGCTATATAGTGGCCGGTAACAAGTATAATCTGGCTATGTGAGTGCATAACGTTACTCGTAGAGCGACTGTCAGTTGACCATCGTCACGCTTCCAGTACATTGCGCATGTACGGGCCCGCCAGCCGAAGAGCAGAGCTCGAGCCACATCTCGTATGGGCTACGCCTGGACAGCGCGGTTTCCCTTCTCACAGCAGTGCCCCGTCTTCTTCTGGAAGGAGGTCCTCTGCAGGTCCCAGTTATTCATCTGTTGGCTATACTATGACACAAACCTCTGCTGCACCATCGTCATCCCAAAGTATCGCTGGTGTCCGCAATCTGGTCGCGCCTTCGTCGTTGCAGAGTGTCGCTGGCGTACGTAAAGTCCCTGCTGGCCCTACCCCCGCTCAGGTCGAAGCTGCTCGCAAGCAGCAGGAGGCTTTCGATAAGGCGGCCGAGTTACGTCAACTTCTCAATAATTTGGATAAGGTGGATGATGAGGGCCGCCGCAGCTCCTTACTCGATACCCTGTGCTCCACAGATGATATCTTGGCTTTGCCAATTCACCCCTCTCCGCCTGGTAAAGAGAATGGTGACCTCAAGGTCGATCTTTTGAAGCATCAGGTTAGTTCATCGCGTATATGTATGAACATGTTTTTACAAATACTCCATCTCCAGAGCCAAGCCCTTCAATGGTGCCTCGAGCGCGAGTATCCTGTCTTACCCAAAACAGAGAAGGACAAGCCGGTGCAGTTCTGGCAGTTGAGAAAGCAGGGTGCTAAAGTGCGTTTACTAATGCGTATGCACGATTCTCCTGTGCTGACCTTTGACGTTGATAGCCCTTCTACTTCAATCGTTGAGTCATTTCTATCATTCTTCTGAGTTCTACTCACACAAGTCACAGTTGCCACTCAGACACCTCAGCAAGAGACCCCGACTCTTGGCCGCGGCGCCCTTTGCGCAGACAGTATGGGTTTGGTAAGCAAGATGATTTCGCAAAACAGTGCATATAGCTGCTGAACGTTGTTTTTTCAGGGGAAAACCTTGACAATGTTGTCTCTGATCTTAGCTACCAATGGCGACGTTCCAACGGATTACTCCAAGTCAACGTTGATTGGTACGCGACACCAGTTCGTGACTAATACCTATTGACATCATATCGCCGTAGTCGTACCCTTGTCTGTGCTCTCAAACTGGACGAAACAGATAGAAGACCACGTCATGCCTGGCAAGATCACTGCTTGCGTATACTATGGAACCGGGCGAAACATGACGGCGGAGGAGCTCAGGCAGTATGATGTCGTACTTACCACATACCAGACCATCACACAGGAACAAGAAGGCTCTACAAGTGCGGCAGGCGATGGACGAAAGAAGAGGAAGATACAGAAGACTTTGCTAGATACATCGTGGAAGGTAGCCCGTTTTTACCAGTCCCCTTTCTCCTATTCTAACCATCGGTGCCCATCAGAGAATAATCCTAGACGAAGGACATCAGATTCGTAACCCGAAGACCAAGATGTTCAAGGCCGTATGCGCGCTGAACGCTCATAGACGTTGGGTACTTACAGGTACTCCCATTGTCAGTACAGAGTCTCTCGTCCACTCGTCATGTTCTGACAGACTCCTTGTAGATCAATTCGCCGAAAGTGCGTACACAGGTTTGGAACACGACGATACGCATCACTAACAGTGATTAGGATCTGGGCTCCATTCTGACTTTCCTTCGGATCTGTCGCCCCCTGGACAACGAGGTAAATCATTTGTCTCATTTTCACATATGCGGTACTCAACGTTGTCGATCAGGATTTCTTCAAGAGGATGTTGTTGCGTCCTCTCAAGGACGGCGAACCTGCTGGTGCTGAAATGCTTCGAGTAAGATGATCTCAATGACGTCCATGGTTCACCAGTCTTCATGCTTCTTTTTGACTTCAGGCCCTCATGAGTCAAATTTGTATCAGGCGTACCAAAGAAGTGAGTTATATTATAGGTTGTAACGGTGAATCGAACAAAGGGTTGACACTCTTATGTATCAGATGCAAGATAGTGACGGTAATCACCTCGTACCGTTGCCTCCAGTGAGTACAATTTGGTGCTTCACTCTGTCAGCGCTGACCAGACGATTCTAGGTAGAAGTTACCATGGTTCCTGTCGCGTTGGATCCCAAAGCCAGGGTAAGACGAGTTCACGTCCAAAGGAGAAGATGCTCACCTATTTCGTCGATCAGGAGCTCTATGATGCTGTCGAGGAGCTGTGCCAACAGCGCTTTGACAATCTGGTCAATCGGCACGGTGGAGTTGGGTCTGCTGCAGTAAGTCATACAACGTGAGACTTGACATTGCTCTTCACTCAAATTTTTTTCAGGTACAATCCAATGTGCTCAGTATGTTGACTCGCATGCGCCAATTGGTCCTTCACCCTGGCTTGGTTCCCGCTAACTATCTTGAGCTTTTGCGAGCTGCCGAAGATGCCGGAGAGGACGGTGTAGCTCAAGCTGCCATGCAACTTAAACCAGAAGACAAAATCAGATTGCAGGCCATCCTGGCACAGGGAATAGAAGACAGCGAGGAATGTCCAATCTGTTTCGGTATATTGGACCAGCCAAGAATTACTACCTGTGCTCATATGTTCTGTCTTCCTTGGTATGTGTTGTCCTGGCCTCGCTCCGAAAGCGGATTTTGATCATTGTGCAGTATCTCGGAGGTCATTGCACGCGATCCGAAGTGCCCTATGGTATGTCATGCCCCTCCGTTACCCTGCAGTCTATTGAAATTTGCTGCAGGACCGTCGAGCAATTACCATGGGTGATCTCATTGAACCGCTACCGCCAACCGACCTCACCCAAGTCGCTGTAAGGCGTGATGACGACGAAGACGAAGACGACATAGATGGCCTACGAACCGGGTCCTCTGCGAAGATTGACCAGCTTATCCATCTGCTGCAGTTGACTCCGGCTACCGAGAAGTCCCTTGTTTTCTCTCAATTCACGTCTTTTCTCGAGAAGGTACGATCCTCACGATATATTCGTCGCGTACGGATGCTAAAAATTCCATGTCTAGATTGCTGAAGGCCTTGAAAGAGCTGGGTATGTGCACGGGTTGAAAGGAATTCAGCTTAGCTCAAAGTGTTGTCAGGATCCCTTACGTTCGGTTTGACGGTCAAATGTCTCAGAAGAGACGTCAAGACACGATTGCAAGGTTCTCGGTCCCTATCACGGACGACTTACCTTCGGCTTCGCTGGCTGCCTCGTCTCAACCGGGGCCGACTCAGCGTCGTACGCGCAGGAAGGCAAGCGGTACTATAGACGCAGATGGAGATGATTTCATGGATGCCGGCAACGACAGCGACTTTATCGTTCAGGATGGAGACGGGGACAGCGACTTCATTGATGATGACGACGCAGATGATCGGCCGAAGAAGAAGAAGACTGCTAAAGCCAAAGGAAAGCGGAAAGCCAGCGGCCGCGCGAGCACCGGCCGTTCTGCATACTCCGGGTCTTCCTCGTTCGACGGCGAAAACCCGAAGGTCATGTTGATCTCGTTGAAGGCTGGAGCACTCGGTCTGAACTTGACGGTCGCCAACAATGTCTATTTGTGAGCCCAGTTCGTCCCTTCAATCTCTCCTTAGACTGATGTGTCATCTCGTAGGATGGATCCCTGGTGGCAGGAAGGTATAGAATCTCAGGCTATCGATAGATGCAACCGGTGAGCGTGATCGTGTATTGTGTGCGAGTGGTGCTGTGAGCCATACTGAAACGTCTATTCTACAGCATTGGCCAAACCAAACCGGTCCATGTCTACCAGATGATCGCTGAAAATACCGTGGAGTCCAAGGTATGTTTCAGCTTCACCACTGTGACGGAGTCGTGATCTTATCCCTTCGTTTACGCAGGTTATGGATATCCAAGACAAGAAGAAGAAACTGATCAAAGAGGTACGCATATTCTTGCGCAACTGCGTACCGCTCTACTGACTGACGTCAATTTTCTCTGCAGGCGTTCTCTGGTATGAAGAGCAAGGAGACTCCGAGACAGAAGAAGGAAGCCAGACTGCAAGGTTTGCATATATCTACACCGGTTCAAGCTAGCCAAAATCTGACGTCTGCCTTAGATCTTGTAGCGTTGTTCGGTGCCAGGCGTGCCGCCACCCAGAACGCAGAGGGGTCCGGGCAGAGTACCCTTGACAACTTCGTACGAGCCTAGGGAGGTCACTGAAGGGCCGCTAACTCATTGTTGTGTTCCTCTTATCTTGTTCACCATCAACAGTACTGTATATATTTTCTTGCCAGAGCAATATTTCTTGACCATCTCTTACATGTAGAGCACTTTGTAGTCAAACAAATGCTGTCATCATAATGCCATACTGATTCACCATAATGCCTACAACAACAACGTAGAGATGGAGCTCGAAATAAAAGTGTAGATATGTTCAAAGGACACAGTTGAAAGTACAAGATATGAGTATGTTATAAATAGATGTGCTATGGTGGTGCTGCAACTGTCCGGGTGGGGTCTGTTTCGTTGGGGGATTGGCATGCAAGAGTAGTGGCTCTTATTCGTACAAGATGCGAGAGGGTGAGAAGAAAAGGATAAGCGTCCATAAATCCAAAAGTCCATCAACGCTGGTCGCGATAAAACAGGAAGAGCCACATCGCCACCGCCGGCCACGAGACCTGCCAAAAGTCCACCAGCGCGCCACGGACGACCTTCGCCCATCGCGAGGCTTTTTCCGACGACGACCGTCGCATCACCACTCGCTGACGCGTCAGCCCAAACTTCTCCGCCCAGTCCGCCTCGCGGAACGCACTCAAACTCGCGCGTCGCCTCGCCTCCGCTGCACCGTCTCCGCTCAGCATCCTCCAAGGCACGGGCAGGCTCACAGCCATGCGCCGCCTGCGTCCGCGCAACACGAAGCTCCACGACCATTTCCACCAGCGTGGTGACGACGACGACGACGGTTTGGAGAAATAGGAGGTAGGCGATTCGGAGAGCCAGGCGGAGGAGAGGTCGACGGCGCAGCCGTCTTGCGACTCTGGGCTGGATATGGAGGTGGATGAGGACGGGAAGCTCGGCGTGTATGGACACATGTGGTCGTGGTCGGGATCGTCCTCCGCCGAGTAGACGGGAGGTCTCGTGAGGTCGTTTTGCTGCATGTCGTAGTGGCTGTCGTTGGCGGTTCGTGTAGGTGAAGNGAGGAAACCGGGGAGCAGAGGNGGTGCTGAGTGCAGAGAGAATCGGAGGANCGGCTCTGTGGTGCCNATCANAGGAGAATGGACTGGGCGTAGTGATGTTGGGAGAGGTTCGTATGTACTACCGTGCCTGGCAAGCTCGGATTGAGGAGACCANTGCCATTTTTTGCCCGACGGCCAACGCTCTGAGCCCTCATCCGTGTCCGACGGTGATGCAGTATTGTACGACGGCAATCGGACTGGTTGGTGGCTTTTTGTACGGTACCTGACCACTAGAAGAATGAGGAGTGTACNCATAGCCAAAGGAAGGTAGCACGAAGTGTACACCCCAGGGTAATCGGGCAGGAAACATGCTGTGTCAGCAAATGTAGGCGACCCCAATCGTGGCGTGGTCAATGGATCGACTAAGGAAAGGAGATGGAAACCGGGGTGGCGGATGGAACGGAAAGGCGAGAAAGACTTGACGGTGACCTCGCGGATACCGTCAGAGTTAGTGGGATCGCTACGGTGTGTATAGTCACAGTAGTCCCTATCATCGCCACTAAAGCTTCTAGTGAGTACTGGAGAGCATCTTTGCGGGTCGACATAACGTACCTGAACACCACGATTGGATGAATATCTTNCANGAGGAAGTGGGTAGACCTCTTTCCCATCGTATTTTGATATCCAGCTCCGACACCTCTTCGAATAGTACCGTGCTCTCGTAAAGGACCACACGACGCAGACTCCGGTCTCGCGAGAGGGATATGTGTCATCAGGATCGTAGGCTGTCGAGGTCCTTCTACGGCAGAAGTCAGNAAGGCNCGACGAGTGAANGGACTCTGACGAACGAACCTTTGGCCAGTTGTTGCGCAAACTCAAGAGCACCTCCCGGGGAGGCCGTCAAGTTGAGGAAATCAAGACCATGCTCTGCGCGGTGATGATCCTCCTCCACGAGGCCGGGGGCATCCAATAGGACAAAGTTGTGACCAGATAAAGAGAACTGTTGGTTGAGNGGCCCGAGGTTGTCGACAAAACGACGTCTTACGGCTCGTGCGGCCTTTACGTTNATTCGTAAGCTTCACAATGAAAGAAGATACGTGAGCAAACGATGTCACTATCACGATCGTAGACATACCCAACATCCTCGTTTCCGGGGGCATAGTACGTCGGGACAAAGCCATCGACGGGTAACAGGCTCTGNAATCGTTTCACGTATTGGCGATATCTGTATCAAAGAGATGAAGCGCAGANAAGAACGTAGATGCCTTGGAACTTACTCATCGTCGTCATCTAAATGATGTCCGTGCGCAAGCATATCACCCAAGAACACAACTACATCCGGACTTCTATCGTATGCGAACTTCCAGTTCCTCTGCAACGTCCGATGAAAAACGGACTGTCGCCAACTATCGATCCACCGACGTCGGACTACGGGCAGATGCCGCACTCGAGGATCCGTAACGAGCAATACATGAGTTACTGCTCCAGACTAGTGCACGAATAAGGAGAACAGGTAAGTAAGAGCATCAGACAAGAGGTGGATGGTACGCACATCTTTCAAATACTTGTCTGGCCATCTGCAGCCAAGCAAACTGTAGTAAAAGGAGCCAAACTCCGACCAAAGAAGCATCACAATCCATGCCAACCGCAAGTAAGCGACGAGGGAGAGACGGAAAGGCAGGCGAGACCTGGACAGACGGATTCGCAGACCGGCCAACATGTCGAGCAGAGAGTGGCGTCGAACTTGGACGGAGGACACAGAAAGGGAGGGAAAGACTCCGGAAGAAATATGTTGAGATTCGAGTCTTTATGGAACTAACGCTGTCGGTTTGTGCAAGAAATGGTCGACATGTCCCTTAAGGAGGAGGAGCGGTGGCGATGTGTTTGTTGGAGAGAACAACAGGAGGTTGAGGATGTAGGTCCCTCGGGATCTTTTTTGATCAGATGTTCGTTCGTTTTGCCTCCGTCTAGTACAGCTCTAGCTGGAAGAGGTATGGAAGAGCTGTAAATTAGAGTCTTCACCGCCGCCAAGTCCAATCTCATTCGCGAAATAGCTCATAAAGAAAAACATACTACGCCGTCTTCCCGTCAGGCCTGAAGGCCTCAGACCTGCTATCGGGGCTAACAGGCCTTACAAATCCTTATCATCTTTCTGCGAGCACGGCAAACATCTTCGCGAAATTGACCATGAAGCTCCACGCAACGAATCCAAAAGACCCATCGTTGAAGCTTGAAGCCAGGCTAGTACTGCGATTCGAAGGGTCGAATTATCAGAATTTCGCAAGGCACGAGAAAAGGTACCGAAGGTCGAGATTACTCGTGTTACTTTGGCCTGCAGTGTGCACTAGCCCTGGTTAGTACGCATTCAAATAGCCTGCTGACCCCTGTAGCAACAGTCGACGATAACATGAACCCTTTTTTCCTGTCATCATACGCCCTCATCTACGCCGCACAGCAGTAGGTATACTGTATAATTAGATGCCGGATAAAGCATGACGAGTGTGTGATAGGTGATAGAGATGAGATCAGGAAGCAGAGCCGACCAAAACCATCCAGTAACGTTCCACCTGTGAAACGATCCAAGTAAAATACAAATGCCAAAGGTAGAGAAGTAGACACCGCAAAGCGATCTCAGTATGCAATCACTCCCAGTCACTGTCCTCTTCGCCGCCTTCTTCATCGTCATCTTCCTCCTCGTCATCTTCATCGTCGTCCTTGTCCTTCTCCGCAACCGCCGGCGTATCACCACTTGCGCTCACCTGAGACGATACGACGTCATAACTGCCTTCACTGCTCTGCCGCCGGGAGATGTCAGCGTCAGAGGTTCGGGGAGATGACTGCTCAGACGGAAGGCGATCAATTGGCCGGGGCGCCTGGAGGGTATCAACGGATGCTCGCATGGAACGAGCCGCGCCGTCACTAGATGGTATAGCTCGGGCAGTCGTTGGAGATATAGCCTCGTCCTCATCGTCTTCCCAACTGAAGTCCTCATCGTCTGCCATGGTCCCTGTCAGGAAGACATCAGCGACACTCAGAACAGTATGCGCCGGTTTACTTACCCTGGATAAGGACCTTTCGTCTTTGTTCATCTTGTTCAACCTGGTGAACACGGAAGAAGTAGCGCATCCAGAATGTGTCCCTAGTGATGTGCTCGGGTACTGCGTCTATTTATTAGATTCTGTCCGTCCATCATAAGGGTTGGCTCACCAAGAACGTCGTGGGTCGCTTGCAACGCCGAACCATCAACAGAATCACTGAGAGCCTGCTGTGTGACGTCCGTCCAATGCTGACTGTTGATACCACCCTCTTCTGTATCCAGACTCTCTCGTATCCATTGCTCGTATAGCTGATTCGCCCGCTCATCGGCCGTAGGATCGACCTTGATGACCTCGGGGTCATGTTTGAGCTGCTTCAGTAACGACTCCGCCCTGGTAGCAACGGCCCTCAGACCCTCCGCGCCCGACTTCGGAGGAGCGTCGACCGTCTCCTTCTCCTTCCCTTTGTCCGACGAGCCGCCAACATCAGGTAACATCCACAGATCCGAACCATCCCAGAGCATCCCAACAGGCGCAACAGATCCGTGACTCTCGCCCGCTTCTTCAGGAGGCACCACTTTCACTGCTTCCTTGAGGAACTCCTGGGCTTCACGCAGTAGCCCTTCGCTCTTGTGGACGTATTCCTCCGCCTGAGCGCGCGTGATACCTTGAACGCGTTGGAACTCACTCGTGAGCGTCGTGCGCAGCTGTGTGAAGTCCACAGACCCGGTTTGTTTGAGTGACTCGGGGAGTTGGTTCTGGACGTTCTGCACCGTGGAAACGAGGTTGGCGGGGAGAGAGGACTGGAGACGGTAGAGGAAATTCTGTGAGGCTGTTCGCGCGTGTCCACTGCTTGTGCTTGGTGTCTTCTGTCCTTCGTCCGTAGCAGACCTTGTAGTATCATCATCGTCATGCTCCGAATCCTCATCTGTGTCTTCATCTACGTCCTTGCCCTTGGTGGATTCCGCCACAGTGTCGGCATCAGCCTTCTTAGGCGCAACCTCTTCGGCGGCGGATGACGTTGACGCATCTGCAGTGAACTTGCTGATCTCCTTCTGAGCCTGGGTATACGCCTCGCCTATGTCCTTCTGAACAGTCTGCAGGACATTCGGAATCTGTACAACCAAACAAACATGATCACACTATCTTCGACTACCAACCACATCTTGTGACATACCTGTTTCCGGAACCCTCCCCAGAACCGACTGAGCTGACCCACGACCTGTGTCACCTCCTCATTGAGACTCGGGCTCTCCGTGGGCGGCTGCTGTTCTGTGGTCGGCACTGGAGTTGGTGAACTCGATATATCGTATGCATCGAGGAAGTTCATCGTAAATTACATGCGCTTGTGTAATACGACCGCGAAACTGCGATTCTTGTGAACAAGGCGTTTGGACGAGCGCTCGAAATCCTGCGGCCTCGCGGGCCGTCGATCAATAGATGCATATAGACGCTCGTCGTCACTCTGGGTCACGGTAGGGCTCGGTGAGAAAGTATAAGGGGGTGTAATTAACGGTCGGTAAGTATCTACCGGTGAAAGGGTAGGTAAAGAACCCGTTCTATACGGTTTCTTACTTCGAGACGCTTATATAAGCGCTGCCATGTAACAAACAGTAAAAATAGCAAATAAAGGTAAATAAATGTAATTTACTTCCGGAGCGCTCACGTCCAGCTGGTGGATGTTGATCCTGAGAAGTGCCCTTTCAAGGCTTCCCCTGCAGAGATCGCTGAACTTCCTCTTCGTCCTGTTCCCCTTAAGGAACGCAATCGAGTTGAGGGTGACAAGTAGTGCACACCACGGGTCGGCAATACCCGCGCGGGTCACGGGTACGGGTACGGGTTGCCTCAAGGCTACCCGCCGACCCGCGCCTAACCCGTCAGCCCAAAACGGCTTGCGATGGCCAGCAATTGCAATCATGATCATCTAAAGGTTAATAGTATACTTTAGAGTTGTATTGGGTACACAGGATCACATTTGTATACAATACAATTAATAGTATTGATGGGCCATGGCCGAATCCTCACGAGTCTCGATACGGGTTTTCCGAACTCTCACTTCTCACACAACATGAACAGCGATGAAGGCCCTCGTGGGCCCAGCAAACGAAAAGCCAACCGAGATAGATACCATGACTCAATGAAGGCCCTCAAGACTACGGCACAGTCGACAGCGTCCGCCGCTGCCGCCGCCGGCCGCAAGGTCTTAGCAACAGCAAAAAAATCAACCAAGACGAAAGGAAAAAAACCCGCCTCCGCTGTCCCTACTTCAACCCGCAGCGCGACCAGTCCCATTCGATCCTCTCCAAATCTTGACGAAGGTGATGGTGTGCGCCCACGTCCTAGTATCCGGCGTGAGTCTCGTGTTCTCACCGAGGAGGAAGAGGACGCCGCGCTGGACAAAATGATGGAAGACGTACCCGATGTGACCGAAATATTGAGTGACGAGGAAGAGAAAGGGGATGAGGATGAGGAGAGTGGTGGAGAAGAACCTGAGGATGCAGAGTCACAGCTCAGTACGGCGCGCATCTGTTATCAGAAGCATCGTCGCGACTCACCTTATATGTTCTAGAGAGGCTGCAGGCAGACTGGAAAGCACCAGTCTACGCATTCTACGGCCGAGACATTGAGATCGTCGAGAGGGACGGTCGTCGCATTCACAAGTTTCACTGTATCAAGCCTGGTTGCAAAGTGGCCATTAGTCGCTATCTGGACACAACCGACAGCAAATCAACAGGAAACCTCACCAAACATATTCAGAAATGCTGGGGTCAAGATGCGCTCGAAAGCGCGCGCAATATGAAGACAGCAGACGGAGCGCAGAAGTCCGTTGATCGTCTTGCGCGTACGGGCTCGATTACGGTGTCCTTCAAGCGGGTCGGGAAAGGCAAGGTGACATACTCCATCCGACAGCTGAATTCGACGGAGACGAGGGCGACTGTGGTCGACTGGGTGGCAGGTAGTCTTCGCCCGTTCAAAATTGTCCAGGATCCTGCCTTCCTGAAGCTGATGAAGTCTGGGCAGCCGGAGTACTGGGTCCCGTCACCGACAACCGTGGCAAGGGACGTGCACCAAGTGTTTGCAAGTGTACGCCAACGTGTTGCAGAGATGTTAAACGTATGTTAGCTCCCCATGAACGTGATATGTATGCTTACCGTATGTTATCGCAGGAACACGAGGGTGATTTGAGCTTCGCAGCGGACTGCTGGACGTCGCCGAATCACCGCGCATACATGGCGATCACGGTGCACTACGAGAAAGAGGGCGAGGCGAAGTGCCTACCGCTTGATGTTGTTGAAGTGCCGTTCTCGCACACTGGTGTGGCTCTTGCGGAGGAGTTCGAGCGCGTCCTGAGAGAATTCGGCATCCAAGACAAAGTAAGTCAACAGACTGTGCAGAGAAACAACACTGACATACCTTGATAGTTTCTCGCATTCACGAGCGACAACGCGACTAATAACGACTCCATGGTGGCCCACCTGGAGAAGATCAATGATGTCTTCGGAGGTGCAGCACGTCAGGCGCGATGTGTCTTGCATACGGACTGTCTTGTAGCCAAGAAGATCCTGTCTCCCTTTGACACCTCAAAGACGAAGGTGGGCGGGCCCGCAGATCTGGCGAATCGTATCATGGGTGATCTTGATAATTTGGCCGATGATCTGGAGCTCGCAGAAGAGGATCTTGCCTCCCTTGGTGATATTATGGATGGTGGAGAGGCGGGGGCGTCTGATGATAACATGGAGGGTTGGGAGGACGAAGATATAAGCCATTTGACTGAGGAAGAGCGGCGGGAATACAATGTGAGCGCGCTGCCTGTGAAACAAGTGTTAGTGAAGGTAAGTGAACAAGAAATATAGCCACACACCTTAGCTGACCCTCTCCCAATCCCTTCAGCTTCGAAAAATCGCCTACGCGATCATCAACTCTACGACCAAGCTTCTTCCAGCTTGGAAGAAAATCCTGGCAGACCTGGGCCTCAAGGATCGCAAGATGCCGCGGGATGTAGCAACTCGTTGGAATTCGACCTACACCATGCTTGCGTTTGCGATAGAGTATCGGCGGGCATTGGACCGACTGACGCAGGATCGGGAGATGCTGTTGCGAGAGTTTGAGTTGACTGAGGAGGAATGGGAGTTCGTTCGACAGCTGCGCGATGTGTTGAAGGTGAGTGTGAGACCGTGTTGGTTTTGGTTTCAAACTCCGCAACGCAAAATACGCGCGCACGAAAACGCTTACCACTGCTTCACTGCAGATCTTCTATGACTCTACCACGTACTTTTCATCTTCCACCCCCAACATCGCTCAAATTATTCCGTCTATGGATATGATTGACCGTCACCTCGCTACTGCGATGGTGAATTCTCAGTACTGCGACGCAATTCGTTCTGCGGCGAAGCTGGCCAAGGTGACCCTCAACAGGTACTATTCAAAGACAGACATGACAGACATCTACCGGATTGCAATGGGTGAGTAACGACTGTACAGCTATGCTTATATGAGAACTCACTGGTACCTTACTAGTGCTCCACCCCCGACACAAACTCGAGTACTTCATAACAGCGAACTGGGACGCGGAATGGATTGCGACAGCCAAGAGGATCACGTACGACAAGTTCCTGAACTCGTACGTGGGGCGTGCTATTGCAGAGGAGGACAATGAGGACGACAGCGGGGATGATTCGGACAAACCAGGCGAGAGCCAACGTTCAACCTCAAAGGTGAGTCGTGATTTGTATATGTTGTAATTCGAAACTTACAGCACGTATTGCTCGATAGAACACATTTTCAGCAGCCGAAATGTTTGCACCATTGCAAACCTTGGCTCAGGGCAATGAGCTCGATCGTTACCTGCGCGAAGACCTCGTTGATCTTCCGCCCGGTGACAGTGCACTTAAATGGTGGTACGACCGGCGTAAGGTGTACCCGTGTCTGTCACGGATGGCTCGGGACTTTCTCAGTATTCCTGGTACGTCTGCAATACTCCCTGACATTTCGTTCATCTGCAGTGCTGACTCGAAACTGTACTAGCAACGTCCGTCGATGTTGAGCGTATTTTTAGCAAAGGTCGGTTGATTCTTTCGCATGTGTGAAACGGACTCACTGCCCGCTCAACGCGTGCATTGATATGTTTGCATTACTGGAGCAAGGCGGGCCTCATCGAAGACGAGGACGTTCTGAAGGCCGTCAAGCAGCCCGCTGCGGAGAATGTGAAGGACCTGGCAAAACTCGCACCAGGCTGGGACCGCATCGACAAGACTGATTTTAAGTGATCATATGTACATGTAGCTACGTTTACTGTACTCGCGCGTATGAAATGAATGCCCTTCCCTTTGAACCCGCGGGTGAAACCCGTACCCGCGTGACCCGCGCAGACCCGCTACCCTTGCTGCGGGTACGGGTGCTTGACGGGTACGGGTACGGGTGACCTCGGTGACACCCGCGGGTATACCCGTGGTGTGCACTAGTGACAAGGCGTCCAAACGCAGACGCATTGACAACAACCACAACGACCGCAGAGTTGACAAACGTCTTGGCACGCGGG